>JAPDLB010000134.1:0-17525 GCA_027569935.1 Clonostachys sp. G952 | reverse complement strand
ATAGAAAGTTTTTATTAGAAATAATATAGATTTAATATTAATCTAATATCTATTTATATATAGTTATTTATACTATATAATACTTAGAATTAATATATAGTAATTTTATAATTAGCTATTATTTTTCTCTTAAAAATTCTATAATAATAATTAATTAATTTATTATAATATTAAATACCTCTATATAATATAAGATTTAGTTTTAGAATTAATATATAATAACTTTATAATTAGCTATTATTTTTCTTTTAAAGATTCTATAGTAATAACTAATTAATTTATTATAATACTAAATACTATTAAATTAATTTTATTTAATTTAATTTTTCTATTTAATAAACTTTCTAATAATTCTATTTTATTTAATTCTCTTCTATTTAATAATATTAATTAAAATAGATATTTATTTAAATTAAAAAACTATTTTAGTTTAAATTAATTTAAATTAGTATATTACTTACTAGTATTATATATAATATCTTAAATTATAATAATTATTAAGTATTAAAGGAATATTATTATAATTCTCTATAAGTATATTATTAAAGATTAGATTTATCTTTATACTCTTACTAGTTATAAAATAGAATAATAATTCTAGTAGGTATAACTAATAGATCTATATATAAGAAAGTAGTTTTATTACTATAAGTAAGTTTATAATAAAGTATAAGTTTAAATAATTAATATTTAAAAAGAGATTCTAATAGTTATTATTAATAACTATTATTATATATATAAGAATCTAATTATTTATAATAATTAAGCTCTAGTTATAGGGAATAATTATATTAAAAGTATCTATTATTACTATTATAAAAGATAATTAGTAATAAATTATAAGAAGAAATAGTTAGTAATAATAAGCTTAGAGTTTTTAAAGTTATTATTATCTATATCTTAGCTAGCTATATAATAAAAAGTAAAAAAAATAGAGTTAAAGATTAAGTATAAATTAGAATTTAGTTAAAAACTAATTATATAGATTATATTATATATAGTCTGATCTTAGAATATTACTCTTTATATATAGTAAAAACCCCTAAAAAAATATATATATATATATTAAATACTATTAAATTAATTTTATTTAATTTAATTTTTCTATTTAATAAACTTTCTAATAATTCTATTCTATTTAATTCTTTTTTATTTAATAATACTAATTAAAATAAATATTTATTTAATTTAAAAAACTATTTTAATTTAAATTAATTTAAATTAGTATATTATTTATATATAGTATTTTAAATTATTATTATAAATAATAAAATACCTCTAGTATTATATATTATACTCTACTTTTTACTATTAATTAAGAATAAATTATTTAGAATTACTAATAAGCTAGTATAATCTAAAATTAAACTTACTCTAGATTACTAATAAGTTTATATAAACTATCTAGTATATATATATATTTATTAATATATAATTCTAGACTTAATCTTAAAAATAGTATATAGTAATTTTTATAATTAGTTATTATTTTTCTTTTAAAGATTCTATAATAATAACTAACTAATTTATTATAATTCTAAATATTATTAAATTAATTTTATTTAATTTAATTTTTCTATTTAATAAACTTTCTAATAATTCTATTTTATTTAATTTTTTTCTATTTAATAATACTAACTAAATTAGATATTTATTTAATTTAAAAAATTACTTTAGTTTAAATTAATTTAAACTAGTATATTATCTACTAATACTATATATAATATATTAGATTATAATAATTATTAAATACTAAAGGAATATTATTATAATTCTCTATAATATAATAGTTAGATAACTTATACTGAATAGGGGTCTAGGGTAAGTTAGAGTTAAACTAATTAAATATTATTCTAAGTAGTATAATTAGATTATTATAGACTATATAATATAAGTTACTATTAATATATAAATATTATAAAGCTAGTAATAATAGATATATAAATAATTATATTAATAACTATCTAAAAGAGTATTCTATCTAATAAAATAAATATATATATATACTAGGGGCTTATAATAGCTTACTAGTAATCTAGAATAAGTTTAGCTAAGAATTATTCAGGCTTACTAGTAATCCGGAGTAATCTATCCCTTATTAGTAGAAAAGATAGGGTATACTATATAATATAGTAGCTATATACTTTATTTATAATATATTACTCCCTTCCTATTAGTTTTATTCTTAAGACTAGTTTTTATAGCTAATAATTAGTATATAATTTCTTTATTTTTTAATTATTCTATATATTACTAACTATATTATAGTCTTTATCTAAGAAGTTATAATAGTATAAGTATTTTATATTCTTAATTAAAGAGATAGATATTAAAACTATATTTTATTTAAATTATTTTAAGTATAAGAAGATATATTATATAATTAAAGCTTTCTCCTATTATAGTAAGTATATAAAACTGGATTAATCTTATAATAGTATTAAGATAGTATTATAGTATATATAATTTTTATTTCTTATTTTTCTAGTTCCTACTGATTTTATATATAGTTAAATATTTAATTATTAAAGAATAGTATTTAGAGAATAAATTAGTTTTATCTAAACTAGCTCTTTAGAAGGCTTTAGTAAAGGTATTTTACCTTTATTACTAGTATTAGATAGCTTAAGAGAAATCCTAGTATTTATTTTATTATAGGGTATATAATTTAAATAAACAGAATAGTATTTATATTTAGAAGGAGGTAATTTTAGAGGAGTAGTAAGCTATTAGTATAATATAATCCCTTAGTACTATAGGGATTATTAATTAGATTTTAATCCTTCTTAATTTTTCTAATTCTTCTTTCTTTCTTAATACTATTAGTAGAACTATTAAATTAAATATTAGTACTTTTTTAGATATTTAACTAGTTCCTATATATTATTATTTTTATTATAATCTTTCTACTTTATTAAATAAAATATTTATTTATTTCTAACTTCTTTCTTTAGGATTTTTTCTAATTTATATTCTTCTTTATAGATCTTAATTAGATAATCTTAATCTAGAGTATTTTCTAGTACTTTTTTAAGTAATAAGATATAAAAAACTAGATAGATATATATTATATCTAGTAGTAAGAGTTTATAATTAGTATCTGATTTTTTCTTAATAATTTTAAATAGTCTAAGTTTTTTATAATCTAATTTATTATTTAGTTTTATTATTATAATATTTTTATAAAGTAAGTAGATTTTATCTCCCTTTTTTAAGATTAGTTCTTTTAATCTTATTTTATTATAGTACTTTTTTATTCTTTTCTAAAGAAATTCTAAATATAATATTTCTTTTATAAGTATAGTAGCTAGTATATTTAGTCTATTATATTCTAATTAATTTTAGAATTCAGATTTATAACTATAGTTTATATATATTAATAATAGTTAGATTAATTCTTATATTAAACTATTATATATAATCTATACTATTAGTAATAGTTATATCTAATTATTTTACTTATAGTTAATATATACTTATAGATATTATTCTAGAGTCTAATTTAATTATTCTATTTAATTATTATTTTATAGATAGTAAGCTATTAAAAGCTTATATTTTATATCTATTTATACTATTAGTAATTATTAAAACTTAAAGGTAAATATTATTTCTCTATCTAATATTATTTTATTAGATAATCTATAGTAACTAACTATATATTATAGAAACTAGTATATAAAGTCTTCTATAGAGTTTATTTCTTTATATAGAATAAAGTATTTATACTTTATAAATCTATTAATAACTATTAGAATACTATTATATTCTACCCTAGTTATTAGTTCTTTAGATTTTAATAGTTTAATAATATAATTAAAAAATATTAATTACTATAGTTATTCTAGTACTAAGATTAGTTTAAGTTTTTTATATAGTTTATATTATATAGATTTAATTTATATATATATATTATATTCTAAAACTATAATTTATATTTCTTTTTATAAGTCTAGATAATTATAATATTATTTAATCTTATTAAATATTTTCTTAACTTTTTAATATTCTAAGAGTAGATACTTATAGATCTCTTTAATAAGTATTATTTTTATTTCTTATTATAGTATCTCTAAGCTAGAAATAATATCTATCTAGACTTTAATATATACTATTTCCTTAAGTATAACTCCTAAGACTTTCTATACTAAGTATTCCTTATTATTTATAGTAAATAACTATCTATTTATTTTAGATATAGTTTATTTATATTCTAATTTATAGTTAAGGGTATTAGCTTTTCTATTTTCTAATTCTTTTTAATATATTATTTTATAATTAAATTAGAATAGGTATTTAGTATAATAAATTTATTTTTTATTAAATTACTAGATTATAGTAAAATATTAAATATTCTTATAATTAGTATATATCTTAATTTTATATATTATTCTTAAGTAGTAGTATTTAAATTCTTTAAATATATATATAATAGTTATAAATTCTTTATTATAAATAGAATAATTAAGCTCTATACTATATAGTTTTTTTAAGAAGAATACTATAGAGTATAATATTTCTTTATTATTTCTTTAGCTAAATTATATACTAATTATAAAATCTAAAGTATTAGTTTTAAGTTCTATTTCTTTTATAAAATTAAATATTTATAATATAGATTCTAAAAGTATTTAATTTTTAATTTTATTAAAAGCTTTTTACTATTTATTATTCTATTAAAATTCTATTTCTTTTTTAATAATATTATATAGAAATATAATAATTTTTCTATAGTTTTTAATAAATTATTAATAGTAATTAGTAAATCTAAAGAAGGTTTATATTTTCTTAATAATTTTTAGTATTTTCTAATCTTTAATTATAATAATCTTATCTTATTCTATTTATATTTTATTAGATTAGATAATATATCCTAGGAAGTTAATTTCTTATATATAGAAATAACTTTTCTCTAGTTCTACTAAAAGTTTTATATTTTCTAGTTTCTTTAAGATCTTATATATATATTCCTTATATATTTCTAGATTATTAAAGAAGATTAAAATATTATTAAAATAAATAATTATAAAAATATTAAAATACTTTTAAAATACTTAATTAATTATTTATTAGAATATTATAGATATATTTATTAGTCTAAAGGGTATTATAAAGTATTTATAGAGATTAAACTTTATTTTAAATACTATTTTCTATTTATCTTCTTCTTTAATTTATATTAAGTTATAAACTCCCTTTAGATCTAATATAGTAAACTACTATTTTCCCTATAGCTAATCTCTGAGTTCTATAATTAGTAATAAGGATATTCTATCTTTATATATAATCTTATTTAGCTATTAGTAATTAATAACTAAATAGAGTTTATTATTCTTCTTTAGTATAAATATTATAAGATATTCTATAGATAAAGTTAATAATTATATATAGTCTTTTACTAATATATTATTAATATATTTATAGAGTATTTATAACTAAGGTTCTATAAGATTATAAAGTTTATAAAAAGCTAGTTCTTCTTTATTAATAATAAAAATCTTATAGTCCTACTAGCTATATTCTAATAAACTAGTTTTAAGAGTTTTCTTAAATAGTTTATTATAAATTCTATATTCTACTAGGATATTTTTTAATCTTTTTTCTTTATTAGAGTATTAAGCTTATTTATAGTTATACTAGATATCCTTCTCCTTATTCTATTATACTTTTTACTAACTATTTATTCAGCTCTATTCTTAAATTCTAATATTAAATAGTTTTAAGGGAAATCTTTCTATTTCTTTTTACTATTAGCTATACTTAGCTTTATATTCTTCTTACTATTCTTTTATTAGTTATTCCTAATTAATAGATACTAATTTAGTATTAGAGGGTATATCTTATTTCTATATCCAGCCTAAGATCTATATTATTTATCTTAATTTCTATTTAAATAAGTTTCTTATTTTTCTAGATTATAGTACTATTAAAGCTATTATTACTATATCTACTTATTATTATAAGTTATTATCTTAGTTTTTTATAATAATATCTTTAGTTACTAAAAGATACTTATATCTTCCTAATATCTAATAAAATTTTAATTTCTATTAATTCTAATTCTAATATTTAAAAGTATTTCTCTACTCTATCTAATTAATATACTAATTAATTAGTAGGTTTATATTCTATAGCTATAGTAGTTCTAATATAATATTATAGATTCCTAGTAGTATTAAGTTATAGGTAATAGTAAATTTCTTTCCTTAGATTTTAATTATAAGATAATTAATCTCTAAGTTAATAATCCTATTATTATATTTAAACTTTAATTCTTTAATATTTATAACTATATAGATTTCTTCCTTCTTCTTCTATAGTAGATAGAGTTAGTTAATTACTATTAGTAAGATATAATTTTCTTATACTCTATAGTTAATAAATACTATAAGTTAATTTCTTTTAATTTTTACTTCTATAAAAATATATAGAGAGCTTCTAGCTTTTATAGCTCCTAGGGTTCTCTAATCTATTATTAATCTTATTCTATACTATAGTCTTATTATAGATAGTTTAGATTATTTTTTATTTAATTAACTTATTTTTTAAATATACTATACTTATTATTATATTTAGATATCTAATTTAAAAGATCTTCTAGTATTCTTAGTATATCTATATATTCTAGAATATATTATTTAAACTTCTTTAGCTACTTATTAAGTTTATTTTATTTATCTAAGAATAGTATTTCTTCTTAAGAGTAATCTATAATTTATTCCTATTTATCTATTAAGATAATTCTAAGTTCTTTATTAGATTCCTCTTCTTCTATAGATAAGGCTATTTCTATCTATTCTTATTATTAGTATTTTATTTCCTTCTATATTTAGTATTATTTAAGTATTTATATAGTAAGGTTTCTATTTTCTTTATTCTTTACTAGATTAAATACTATTTACTTAATATATAAATATATTAGATATTTCTAATCTATATAGTACTTAATATATTCTCTATAGCTATAAGCTGTTTAATTCTCCTAGGTCTTCTGCTTATACTATAGATTAATCTTCTTATTCTTATAAATTTTATATTACTATTCTATATATATTTTAGCTAGTAAACTATTAAGTTTATACTCTTCAGAGTATTTTTCTAAGTCTTATTTAAAAATAGTATATTAATTAATATTAAATAGCTTATTTATAAAGTATAGTATATTTCTACTTATATACCTAGATAATATACTTAAATATAGCTAAGGAAAAGTATTATTCCTAATCTTTTATTATTAATAAATTATATAGAAAATATTATAATATATTAATTATAATTCTTTATAATATTTTCTTTAAAGGTTCTTCTTCTATTCTCCTAGTAAGCTAAAAAGACTATTAGAGTATTAGATAGTATCTATAGTTCTTTATTTATAGACTACTAATACTTCTAATATTATAGAATCTTATTCTTTAATTTTCTACTAATAATAAATATAAACCTTCTTATATTCTACTTATATTATATTTCTTATCTATATATATTATTTCTTTTCTTCTAAGGTTTTTTTAATAAGTTTATTTTTATATCTAAATACTAGTTTATATATTATAAGCAGTCTATATTCTATTTTTATATTCCCCTTTTTATACTTTATTTTAAAATACTAGAATATTTTCTTAATCTACTATTAATTCTTAGTTACTATATAGCCCTTCTAATTCTAATTCTTAGGGTTTTTTAGAATCTTATAGAAGGATAGTATATATATTCTGGAAAATTTAAGGGTTTTAAGCTTATTTAAATTTCTTTCCTAAGTAATCCTTCTAATTATACTAAGAACCTTAGTTTTAGTTTTTCTTATAGTATCTAGTTATTTTTTATCTTTTCTAATAGGTTTCTAGTTCTTCTACTTTTTAAGCTTTAGATATTAAGATAATATATATCTAATCTTATTATAGTTATAGTATTTTTATATTTCTATAGTATTATAGTCTTACTATAGAGTATAATAGTTAGATAGAGGAAAATAAGGCTGTCTTATAATTTAATTAAGTACTAAAGTTTAAAGCTTCTAAGTAGGCTATATATAGGTTAGAAATACTTTATATAGCTGAAAGGATACCTTTAGCTGGTCTTAACCTGTAGCTCTGAGGATAAGCCGGGTTAAGGCTCAAGGCTCTTATAATTATCCCCCCTTTAATAGCTAGTAATCTAACAGCCTTATAATACCTTATACTGCTTATACAGGCAGCAGTAGTAATAGTATATATATACAGTTTATAGATATAAATAAACCTATAGATATATATATTAGTATTATTTACTTTTCCCTTAGCCTTCCTTAAACTAGGTTTCCCTCTTCCTTATAGCCTTCTTCCTTTTCTCTTTATACCTGTTTCTTCTACTCTTTGCTTATTATAGAATTATTATATATTCTTATTTCTAATTAGGTTTTTTATTTTTATAAATACTTATTACTTTTATATTTTAATATCCTTTTGCTATAGTATACCTCTAAAGTCTATAAAGAGTAGTACTATTATTAAAATAGCTATAATATACCGGTAGAAGTATATTTATTATTCCTATCCCCTCCTAAAGGAGGAGTTATAGTATATAAAATACCTCTGAAGTACTATCTTATCTGATAAGAAAGCCCTTAAGGGGCTAACTAAGTTTTATTCTATTTCTTATACTATAATTAGGTATACTTTCCTTAATACTGAGTCTGGCTGCTATACCTACTGCCAGGAGATATAGCAGACTTATATTCTGTAAGTATTCCCCTAGTAGCCTTATAGCTCTAGTTTCTTAGATTTCTAACTTAGGTTTTAGTTACTAATCCTTAGGGTAGTACAGCAGCTAGTATTAAGGGTAATAATTATAATATTATAGATATACTTAAGTATATTAATAAGTTTCTTTATCTAAAGCCTGCTATTAGATATAAGGATACCCTTATAGAGGTAGGTAATAAGGAGCTTTTTTATTTTACTTATACCTAGTGGATCTAACTTATAGGTATTACTTATAAGTTTATAGTAGTCTTTAGCTACTTAGAGTTAACCTATTACTAAAAGTATAATATTTCTAGGTTTTAGAAGACTATATATATATATATTATTCTCCCCTAGTTTCCTAATAGTTATACTAATAATTAGTTTCTCTAGTATTTTAGGAGGACTTTACTACTTATACTATTTAGATATTAGTATACTATATCTACCTCCTGTAGAGATATAGTTACTACTCCTTATTTAATAGTATAAGTATTAATCCCCTTTTACCCTATAAGTATATATTAATTACTTAGGAATCTAGAAGAATAATTATACTATATATTACTACTATACTTCCTAGAGGGCTTTTTAGGAGGATATCTAACTCTTATATATTTACTATAGTAATATAGGTTTTATACCCTAGAGGATTATAGTTTAGTCCCTTATCTTATACCTTTCCGAGTAGTTTAATAAGCTTAAGAATAGTAATAGGGAGGTTACTAGGCTTAAAATTAATAATAAAATTCAGTAAGTTTAGATAGCTGATATACTGATTATAAAGATCTCAGCTTAGTTCTAGGGTTTAGAACCTTATCTAGCGGGTTATACTAACTATAGGTTAAGCTCTACTTCTTAAAGATAAGGAAAATAGATTATAGCCTTTAGCCTGGAGGTATTTTAGTTTATTTTTAGTTATATATAATAACTATATAGCTCTTATAAGGGTTTCAGCCTGTTTAAAAAGTTTAATAGAATTACTCTTTCTCTATACTTTATAGCTACTTTCTCTTTTTTACTTATACCTTCTTATACTTATAAATAACTATAGTTATATTAGCTATATCTTCTTTAGTAATCTACTAGTTATATTCTGAGGACTAGCCCTTCTACTTAATAAGATAATAAGCTTTACCTTACTAGGTCTGCTTATCCTAGACTTTCTTAAGTTCCTACTAGTTATTCTTATTCTTAAGATTAGAGAATAGTATTATTTCTATATTATTTTACTCTTCCTTTTATAGGTACTATAGTTTAAGCAGGCTTATATAGAATATATTATAAATACAGTTATACTTCTCAGGTAAGGCTAAATAATATACCTGCTTATTAATCTTCTTAAGTATTTTAAAGGGCTCTATCCTTCTAGAGGCTAACTTATATTTTTTACCCTTAAAATAGAGATTCTTTATAGATAATATTACTAGTTACTTCCTAGTAAATATTATCAGTTAGTACTTTTTATTATAGTATAGTAACTAGGTTTTATTTATCTTTTACTACTACTTAGCTAATTAGCTATAAACTTCCTTAAGCTTTCTAATATATATCTCTGCTTCTAGTACTCTCCCTCTAATAATAATATCCTTATTATAAATCTGAAAGTTAAGCTTATAACTAAATAATATCTTATTAGGGGATATATATATTAATATATTTATTATATTATTATATATAAATTATATAGTCTTAAGCAGATTAGCCTAATTTACTTAATTCTTATTAATAAAGCAGTAGAGATAGTATTCTAATATTTAGTTTATTCTCTCTGTTTATCTATCTATCTATAAGTAAAATACTATTAAAAGCTATAGCTTAATATAGGAAAAATATTAGACCTCAGTCCAGAAGTTACTTATAAAGAGTAATCCTCTATTACTTATAATATCCTCCAGTAGCCTATATTATAATTCTACTTTAATATAGAATAGCTCTACTAATTCTATAGTAGTAATTATACTAAGAACTATAAAGAAAAGGGAGTATTTTATATATCTATTAACTATAATAAATATTATATCTACTTTATTATACCTTTATATATTAATAGATAATCCTATAATAAAATCTATACTAATTTAGCTCTAGAGATAAGAGGGTATTAGTAGGGGTTTAAGGGTACTATATAGCTAATACCTCTTTATAACTATCCCCTGGTATACTAGATACTCTTAAATATACTCTCTTATTTATATATCTATATCTAGCTAGAAGAACTTCCTACTTATAAGCTCTCGGGTTTAGTTCCCTTTAAAATACCCTATAAGAGAATTATTATAATAAATCCTTATAATCTTATACTATAGGGCTGTCTCTTCTAGTACTACTAAGCAGTCTTTAAAATACAGTAGTTCCTTAGGGTTTATTATATAACTATCTGGAAGTTAACTACTTTTTATATACTTATTACCTCTTTTAAAAGTTTCTAATATCTTATTAGCCTCCTGGGTTCCTTAAATTATCCCTACTAGGGATATTAAGATTATTAGTATATAGATATCTTTATCCTTTATAGCCTAATAGACCTATACCCTAGTAATATATTATTCTCTAGGGAGATTTATCTCTAAACTTACCTATACTAAAGGGATTAGTTAGGTTTTAGCTATATCTCCTTTATCTTATATAAGGCTTTCCTTCTAAGCTCCCTTAGTTAGAGCCCTATAGTAAATAGATTCTACTTAGGCCTCTGTAGCTATATATAAGCCTACTATAGTTACTCAGAGGGATTTTATAGTAACTATCTTCCTAGTAAGTATAGGTAAGAGGTTAAGATTACTTAGGGTTTCTTCTATATAGTTAGACTTTCTTAAAGGTCTATTAGTAGAATTTCTATTATCTAGCTAATACTTAATAATAAAGTTATATAGTACTAGTAATATATACTAATAGGCTTATCTCCTGTTTAGCTATAGCTGCTTTATAAACCCTTATAGGTTATAGTAGTCTGATAAGATCTTAATAGGTTTCTTAGGCTCTTTAAGATAGTATTACTAGTATTTAAATAATTTAATAATTATAAATATCTCTTTATCTAGAGTACTATATCCTACCTTAGTCTTATTAAACTTCCTAGACCAGAAGGCTATTAGGTACTAATACCTTTCCTTATTAGATTAGAATAATATCCCTACTATAGTAAAGTTAGAAGTATTAGTTTCTATCCTAATTAGCTAGATCTAATTAAAATAATAAAGGAGGGGTATATTTTAGAAAGCTTTAATAAGGGTATAAAATACCTATTTTACCTTAATAGGGAGTATTAGATTCCTAGGCTTCTTTCTATTCTTACTTTCCTTAAGTAACTCTATTAGGAGTACTATAATTCTGGAGTATTTATAGATAAATCTTTAATAGAAGTTATAGAATCTAAGGAAGATCTAGATCTTATAATATAATATAGATTCTCTTTATTTCTATATAGTCTGTACTTAATAAGGATCTATTAAAACCCCTTCTATTAATAGGATAAACCTAAGGAATTCTACTAACTACTAATAAAATATATACTTAGAGGGTTTAGTATATAGTTCAGCCTTATATATTTACTCTAGAACTTCTTTAATATAGGCTATATATATATTCTAATCTTTAGAAAATATTAAGATATTATCTAGATAGATAATATAAATAGTATTAAGGAGTCCCTATAGGGCTTAGTAGATATAATATTAGAAGGTTATAGGTATATTAGTTAATCCGAAAGGTATTATAAGATATTTAAAGTAGCTATATCTTATATAGAAGGTAGTTTTTTATTTATCTCCCTTATAGATTCAGATTTAATAGTAGGTATCTTTTATATTAATTTTAGTAAGGAACTTATAGCTATTAATATAGTCTATAATCTTAGATATAAGGGGTAATAGATAGTAGTTCTTAACTATTAGATAGTTTAACCCCTAGTAATTAATATATAATTAAAGGGTTCTATCTTACTTTAGTATAAAGAGAATTAGAGCCCTAGTAGAACTCTTAGAGGGATAAATCTGCTTATTCTTTAGGTTCTTATTAAGGTATTCTTATAGCTAGGCTAGCTTAGTAGGGGATAATAGGTAGATAGGCCTATATAGAGACTCTTTCCCTTTTTAGAGCTTAATATTATAATCTATAGCCTTATAGTATAGGAGTATTACTATATTAGCTATATTAAATATATTAGTATATATTTAAAACTTAATTAGTACCTTATTTTTTCTCTTTATAGAGAAGGGATATTTATCTGGGAAAGGAGTAAAATTCTTAATTATCTTAATTAAGAATACTCAGGCTATTTATTAGTATTACTATAGAAAGTAAACAGGGTATATTATTTTAATCTGCTTTAGTAGTATATTATATTACTACTACCTCCCTTTCAGATAGAAGAAGATATCTTTATCCTCTATTATAGTTATTAATAGAAGAATAGAGCTTCCCTCTAGTCTTAGATCCCTATTAAGTATAATAAGTATTTATATAAATATTTATATAGCCCCTTATAAGTTAGTAGCTATAATTATAGCCTTCTAAGCTCTATAAATTAGAACTATTATTTCCCCTATAACCTATATAAGGGGTATAGATATACTAACTTACTTAAGATACTTCCTTATAAAGATATAGCTTATAATATCTACCTTAGCCTCTATATCCTAATTAGTACAGATCTTAATAGCTTTTTGTTCTTATATCTGAATAGGAATATTAAGCTATTATATAACCCTAATACTTTACTATTCAGCCAGAACTAGGTTCTCTATCTTAACTAGTTAGTATTTCCCAGCTTATAGAAGGCTTTATTAGAATAAGTAGAGAGAAGGTAAGCTATTAAGTTATATTAATAGTAGCGAAGGGGTTTACTATTACTTCTAAGAGGGTTTCCCTCTCCTTTTAGTAGATATAAGTTTAGATTACTCTAGTTATATAACTAACCTCCTTCTTTTCTACCCCCTAGCCTTATTCCTTAAGATCTGCTATAGCTCGGTAGTTAGTTAGTCTTATTAGGTTATAATTTACCCGAGGGGGTATATTTATATTTAGTTATAGTAAGATCCTAGAAATAAGTTATAAAGGTTATAATCTTATCTTAGATTAAGGGGATATTCTTTCCTAAACTCTTAATCCGGTTTTTAAGGTCTTTATCTAGCTTAGAAAAGAAGATTAAGGCTCTATATACCTTAGAGGTATATTTAAAATACTATTCTAAGGAGCTAAGGTAGGTATAGAACTCCTGAGGAGACTAGTTTTTTTACTACTTAGCCTTCTTGAATTTATCCGCTATTATAGCCTTATAGTTAGCTATATCCTTAATTAGGATAAGGGTCTAATATTAGAAGTAGTCTAGATCTATCTTATTTACTTCTTAGTTTTTTATAGATATATTATATAGGTATATATACTATATTACTCGGGGTTTAGGGTCTAAGTATTAGACTATAAAGAGAACTCTTTTCTTTTCTGCTTTAAACTTCTTCAGGGCTCCTTTATAGATAAGTTTAAGATCGCTTAGCTATTTATCCCTTTATCTAAGTATAGGTATTAATCTTAGGGGTTTAACTTTAGGGAGCAGTAGGTCTTAGCTATTATTACTACTAGATAAGTTTTATCTAGGCTTTAAGAATATATTTATAATTTCTCCTTAGAGTTTTATAAGGAATTACTATAGTTCCTTCTTTTAGGCCTGGGTCTTCTTAATATATTAGATAGTTTTCTCTTACTTAATAAGATCTGTAATATAGGCTTCTATTATACTAAGGGTCTTAGTAGGTATATCCCTCTTAGCTCCAGGTTCAGTAAAGGTATTAGGTATATCTCGATCGGTGTTCGGGGTCTTATCCCTTTTATTTGAGTTATTATAACTTCCTTGCTCTTACTCCTTAATTATCTCCTTAAGGAGATCTTCAGGTATAAGATTTTTAAGGGTATATATTAAGGTGCTTCAGATTATAAAGGCAGGGGCTATTTTCCTCCAGGTAACTAGGGGTAGAAGCTTTAGAATTATTATAGTCTTACTATAGGGTATAATAGTTAGGTAGAGGAAAATAAGACTGCCTTATAATTTAATTAAGTACTAAAGCTTAAAGCTTCTAAGTAGGCTATATATAGGTTGGAAATGCTTTATATAGCTGAAAGAATACCTTTAGCTAGCCTTGATCTATAGCTCTGAGGATAAGCTGGGTTAAGGCTCGAGGCTCTTATATATAGCCTCTAGCTCTATAGATCCTATATAGATCCTAGTAGCTATAAATAGTAGTAGAACTTATTATACTTTATAGTTAGATTTATTACTTAGTTTAATATAGTTCTAACTACTATATTCTCTTTCTTTTTATTACTTTTATTTAAAGAGATAGTTATTAATTTATATTATAATAGCTATATATTCTAAAAGTTCTTCTAGCTTATTAAGTTTAAAAAGTTAGTTCTTAACTTTATCTTTTAGTCTATTATAGAATATAGCTTTAAGAGGTATATTATTCTAGTTTAATTAAGATATAATTTTCCTGAATTTTATAATATATTCTAAAGTAGCTCCTATTTATTTAAGTTCTTTAAATTTCTTAATTATTTATTACTTATAGTCTATTTTACTAAATATAGAAGTAAAAATAATAATAAAGTTATTATAGCTAGTAAAAATATTAATAGTTTCTTAATTTTATATTTCTAGTTTATATAAATTTTTATACTAGTTATAGAGATATATCTAGAACTAGTATTCTATAGTACTAATAAAATATATTCCTATAAACCTAATCTTATTCTTATTTTCCTTAAGCTTAATAGGAAAGAACTTAAAGTAAGCTTAGAATTAGATTTTAAATCTATTAATCTTCTAAATATTCTTATTAAAGGGTTCTAAAGGTATAGATTAAATAATCTTACTCTAGTCCTTCTTAGTTTTAAGTATAATATTCCTTTTCTTAAGACTCTTAACTTAAAGTATAAGTTATTTAATAATCTACTAAGCAGTAGGTACTTCTTAAGTATTATTCTACTAAGTAGAAATACTTAGAGTAATTATAATATCTTTTTATTATTATATAGTAATTAAGATAAGATAATTAGCTAAATAAGAGTTATTAATATATAATAATTAAATAATTTATACTAGATAGAGATCTAGAGTAAGTTAGAGTTAAACTAATTAGATATTATTCTGAGTAGTATAATCAGATTATTATAAGCTATATAATATAAGTTATTATTAATATATAAGTATTATAAAGCTAGTAATAATAGATATATAGATAATTATATTAATAACTATCTAAAAGAGTATTCTATCTAATAAAATAAATATATATATATACTAGGGGCTTATAATAGCTTACTAGTAATCTAGAGTAAGTTTAGCTAAAGATTATTCAGGCTTATTAGTAATCCGGAGTAATCTATTCCTTATTAGTAGAAAAGATAGGGTATACTATATAATATAGTAGCTATATACTTTGTTTATAATATATAAATATATTAAATATTAGATTTATTTATATATCTTTATATTAATTAGCTATTAGATAAAATAATAGTTCTAATAGGTATAACTACTAGGTTTATATATAAGAGAGTAGTTTTATTACTATAAATAAGTTTATAATAGAGTATAAATTTAAATAATTAATATCTAAAAAGAGATTCTAATAATTATTACTAATAATAATTATTATATATATAAAGATTTAATTATTTATAATAATTAAGCTCTAATTATAAAGAATAATTATATTAAAGATATTTATTATTATTATTATAAAAAATAGTTAGTAATAAATTATAAAAAAAAGTAATTAATAATAATAAGCTTAAGAAGATATTATAATTAATTATAAATAATAAATATTTTTCTTTAGAATCTATAATTAAATTATATATTTAATAAGCTCTTTTTAGAGTTTTTAGAGTTATTATTATTTATATTTTAATTAGCTATATAATAAAAAGTAAAAAAAATAAAAAATTAAAGATTAAATATAGATTAGAACTTAGTTAAAAACTAATTATATAGATTATATTATATAGCCTGATCTTAGGATATTATCCCTTATATATAATAAAAACCCCTAAAAAAAAATTAAAGTTTAAATAATTAATTTTTAAAAGCTATTTTTATTCTAATTAATTTAATATAATATATAATATATTAAAACTATAAATTATATATTAAGTTATAGTAGATCTATATAAATAAGTAGTTATTTTTAAAATATAGTTTTTCTTCTAATTAATCTCTATTCTCTATAAGTATTTATAATAGTACTAGATAGACTATATAATAAAGTAATAAACTAAATAGATATAATTATTAAATCTATAATATTAAAAGTAGCTTTATTACTATAAGTAGATCTTTAATTAATTAAAGAAATATATAATAAATATAATTAGTAAATTACTATATTAGATTATTTTAGATAATAATTATTATTATTTTAAGAATTTTATTAGAAATATTAATTAAACCCTAAGAAATTAGAATATTTATATTAAATATTATAACTATAAACTTTAAGTTAGAAAGAAAAGATAATTATTATTATTAGATAATAATAAGCTTTCTCTTTTAGAAACTATAATTATAATCAGATTATTTATATATCTAGCTATATAAATAGCTTCTATTATTAGAGTTTTTAAAATATTAATATCTATATCTAGACTAAAAATATAATATTTAATTTTATTTTATAGTATTAAAGATTTAGATATAAACTACTAATTATATTCTTAAAAAATATATATTAGATTATATATTATTTAATCTTAGAATATATCTTTATTTATAATAAAACTAATAGAAAATATATTTAATTAGATTAA
>JAPDLB010000133.1:0-18854 GCA_027569935.1 Clonostachys sp. G952 | reverse complement strand
CCCCCCCCCCCCCCCCCCCCCCCCCCCCCCCCCCCCCCCCCCCCCCCCCCCCCCCCCCCCCCCCCCCCCCCCCCCCCCCCCCCCCCCCCCCCCCCCCCCCCCCCCCCCCCCCCCCCCCCCCCCCCATCGTGCCATATGTTCGCTCAGTGTAACTGGCCAACGATTACGGATGCTGAGCAGATGGTCAATCAAAAAGGCCATCCAGAAGACGCGCCGTTTCTCTTCTGTTCGAATAGGATCAATCATTCCCTCTAACGCTACAGGGTCCTTCCTCGGACTGTCAATCTCATGATAGCGTAATCCCTGAAGTAGCCGGAACATTCGTCCTGCGCTGGCCCAAGCCTGTCCATACAAGGCACGCATCAGCTCACAGACGGTCAGAAGTGTCCAAGCTTGAACGAGTTCCAACTGGCATGGGCCAGTATCCATTATGATGAGGTCAATATCCTGCCTGACTCGGCTGTATAAAGGATTAATCAAGTCACGAGATTGTGTAGAGAGCAAAATAGCGAGGATCCACATGACTTGCTGCAAACAAACCTGGGAACGAGACTTGGCAGTTGACTTAGACCAATTTAGATAAAGTCGTTTGTGGAGAATGGGAAAAGACGGGTGAACTCGATCAAAGTACAACTGGTCTCTAAGAAGTGGTATGAGTTGCTGTGTAGTCAAACTCCATCATCAGAGAAGCGTGTCTTCTTACAGTTCAGCGTGGGTACCACGGTCGATCTGAGGAAGCGATACTGCTAGATCAGGAAAAGGAAATGGCCCCAAACCCAAGGCATCAGCATCACCAGCCATTGAAGGCCCAGGTAACATGAAGGCTTGAGACAAAGGATCGCCATAGCCAACATCGCCTCTCAGAAAGTCGATTGATTGTGAGGCATCTGTCGAGTCAGGGCTATAGTGCAGCACCTGTGCATGCTCCCGCGGAGGTTGCTCGGATTCAAGTCGGTTCTGCAACGTTTCTTCAAGCTGCACAAGACGATTGCGTAGGGCGTTCAGATGACCTCGTTTGGGGCCTCGTTTACCCGCTGGAGACGCCTCACATGGAACACGGGCTCTCTGACACAAGCCACATTTGGGTTGCTGTGCATCGCAGCGGAGCTTTCGCCGCTGACACTCCTTACATGGCCTAGAAGGACGTTGTAGTGTTGACATTATGTCTTCAATGACTCAGAGATGGATCAACGGGGAGGGCTCAAAGACGGAGTTGCAAGGGGATGTTCCGACACTTGATACGAGTAGGAGCAGGCTATATCAAAACATTAGTCCGATAGAGTGTAACTATTTATCCGAGAGCCACTTTTCTGTCCACTCAGATATCCACGTCCTCGGATGCGCGGCAGACTTACTTGTTTCGTAGTAGGCTATGATTTGCGATCAAAGCATGGGGCAAAAATCGCCTAGGCAAGGGTTAGATGCTGCACTAACCATGTTGAACAATAAGAACAAAGTGCCAGCCCGATACAGCTGAGAATTTATCAAATAGAGCATAAATTCCAGCTCGTCCAGAATGAATCATATTGATGTTCATAGGTTTTCTCCACACCCGTGTCCATACGGCCTAGTATGTCATCATGCTTGACTTTGAAAACAAAATCATAGTTGTCACTGGGGCCGCAGGTGGCATCGGTCAGGCAGTCGCTCTTGAGCTCGCGGCAGCCGGTGCTATCATCGTCATGGCTGACATTCAAACCGAGACTCAGGAAGTCGTCGTCTCCCAAATCAAGGCAAACGGGGGCCAGGCTTTTTCATATCACTGCGATGTCTCCAATGATGATTCTGTATCCAAATTTGCCGCCTCCGTCCTAGACAGCATCGGAGTTCCCGACGTCCTCTACAACAACGCTGTCTTCTTTCGGACTGGTGGAATTCTCAATATCGATCTCGACATTCTCCGACGCGAGTTTGACGTCAACGTCTTGGGGTATATAAGGATTGCACAGAATTTCTTGCCCGCCATGATCGACCGAGGATCCGGTTGGATCGCCAATACGGCGTCACCAAATGCCTTTGTTCCGCCACAACCTGTGGCCGAGGGCATGCTGGGTTATTGCATTACGAAGGGAGCTGAGGCCGCTTTAACTCAGTGCATGGCCAAGTCGCTCAAGTCCACCGGTGTGGGAGTCAGTCTCGTAATTCCCGATGTTACCTATACCGAGTCGGCTCTCAACATCTCCGGAAATGCCTCGGACGAATGGCATGAGAATTTCAAAAGGTTCTTTACAAAAATCAGTCGTCCAGCTGGAGACGTAGCAAAATTGCTTGTTCAAGGCTTGAGAGAAGAAAAATATCTTGTTAGCGCGCATCCTGGGTTCGACAACGTTCTGCGTGAGTGGGTGCAGAACGATCTAGATCCCCATCCGGATTATCTTCGACGTCGGGATTAAGGAATAATACGTGTTCCCCAAACGATCAAATGAACATGGAGGCATATGACTATAACTCTTTGCATACCTCATATTTCGATTTCTTCGCCATATCCCTGACTCAATTGGATTGGTTGTGGCAAGTCAATCTTTGCACTATACATCCATGCAACCAAACTCAGACTTTGCATACCTAGGAAGATAATCGTTATGATAATATTTTAATGTCACTTGCCATAATTAAAGACTATATCGTAGCATTATAATTAAACCCAAATATAACATATACAAATAATTCGGGTAATTAGTTATACATAGAGTTGAGTATAATAACTTTGTTATTGTCATTAGAGGTGAATTGAAACAGCCGCCGAGATTGCACACAACTAGGGAGGGGAGGGAAAATGCAAATAGATAGCCCGGTTAGTGATATATAAGCCTACTTATCCCTCTCAGTAACATGAACGCACGTCCTCGAAGCCCTTGAAGACTTGGAGGACAGTATGGTGAGCAGGATCAAAAGCAACTGCAACGAGTGACTCGTTTTCTCAATAAAAAAATGTACATTCACTGCAAGGCAACGAGAACAACCGCCGCAATATCTAGCTACTTTGGGTGTTGATAGTCAACGAGATTGCTTGCAGCCTCGTAATTCTAATTAGCCCATGAGCTCGGCTCAGCCGGCACCTAACATCAGGGCTGACCCTGAACGCCAGAGTTAGCCTTGACAGCTGAACATCCGAGATCAATTCCGCGACATATTTACAGGTAGCGCCAAAGCACATCTTAGAAGGTTAGGCTTTCACGATTGGCTTTGCTTCATCGAGCAAGGATACCGATTCTCCATACGATGAGAAGGAGTTGAGCAATATAATATTCTGAGACTGAGAACAGAGTGCCGGGTCGTATAGGTGGTCTGCAGCTGCCACTCATCATACACTAGATAGAGATAATAAGTCTATCGCAATTATATGTCTTAATAATAGACGGCTAGATATCACGATCATTCAATCTCAGGTAGGAAAGTAATGAGTGTGACTACCTGGAATGGAGTTTTGCGTCTACTTCGAGCTAGGTAAGAGATGGGTCCCATTGGGCTTGGTACGACAAGCAGCGCTCATAATGACGTCTATCCCAATATCAAGTCAGCCCTTCACCCCCGCATCAAGCGAGTCTAAATTGCTCTAGCTCAACTGGGAGGCATCAGGTTCAGCTACTCCGAGGTAGGCATTCAAACAGTACATCTAATTCCAATTCAAAGCCTCCGAGAGTTGCCCCTTTTAATCGAGAAAAGACTCCATGTGTTTACAACATAGATTGAGCGTCTTCTATCTACATTCTACGCCTCATCTTACCAACTCTTAGGGCTGGAGATACTTGTATTCTCCCTAACAAAATAACGGGAGTGTGTAGACCATGTATCTCCTAATAAGACAAATCACTTCCAAGTGAAGGCGCTCGATCCAGCGTCCTGGAGCTGTCGAAGAAGGTGCAACTATTTCTAACCCTTGCGTAAATACCCCGACCCGCTGCTCTCAAGTCGAGTTTTCTCAAGGATTATCGTGGGTCAATCCAACGCGCGTGTCCATAGTAAGAAGTGAAGTTCTGTAGCGAAGCTGGGAGGCGGCTCTTTTACGCATTTTGTCGTGGTTTCAATATGCAAGAGTTACAAAAAGGCACAAGGATAAACGCTGTCACAATGAAGGTCGATTATACCTTAAAGGCATCCAAAGCTGTTTGTCTGAGAATATTAGTCAAAGCATAGGCTTGGCGCCTGCTACGAGCGACAATTACATCCGCCGGCACAAGAAAGATATGCGTCCATTGCAGTTTGCTTCAGAAGATCACATGTATGAGTGTTGCAGCTCTTGGCTTTTCGGAGAGACGGCTCAATATATTTGGTACTGGAGCTATCTATATTCCATGCACTCATCGGCAGCATGGTCGCTATGGTAGCTTTGAACATGCCTTTTGAGATTCTGTCTTCGCGGTGTTCCTTCCCAAGCCAGCTTGTAGTGGCATCCAGGATATGAGCAATACCACCGACGCGGCCCATCATGCTCTCTTTGGTGGCGTTGCAAATCCTTTTCCAGAGTAAATGTCTTGCCGCAACCGGGAGCGAGACACGGGATCTGGGAAGCAGGCTTGAGGCGCCTTTGACTTTGGTCAGTATATGGAGTAATTAAGGACGAGACAGGGTTAATGGGCACTGACGAGGCACGCCGTCGCGCAGCCGGAACCTGGGCTGGTATCTCCGGAAGGGCACTGGCAGTAGCTGTGAATACTTGTCCATCATCGTTTAATAAGGTGTGCTGCTCTGCAACAGTATCCGTAGGCCGTCTTCTATTCTCAGCATCGTCCTGACCAGCAGGCTCTGTGGGGTCAGTCTGTCCCCATTCATAATCCGGGTAGGGGCCTTGATTCCCATTCTGAGTCCAACAGGGCTTTACAAACGGAAGAGGTCGATGATAGTGTAGATGACATTGACCCTGGGGTCTGGAAGGCCCGGAGTGGTCCTGACTGGAAATAAAAGGGCTCTAGTGGGGGAGAGGTGAACAGACGAGCCTGTCTGGTGTGGAAAGGAGGGACGATGATGATTCCGAAGTGCGAGGCTTTGATACAACGGTCAAAGAATGGGAAACAGTTGGTGAAGGAGGGAGAAAAGAAGGTGGTGACGCCTTTCATAGCTCGGAATTCTCAGTAGTGCTATGCTATTTCGTGATCTCCATGTACACAGCCTCCCGTGTGTCACTTCTGCCTGGAAATCGAGCTTGCACGACTTTAGATCTGGCGTAATGAAAGGCCTGCATACGGCTGGCCAGCTCAATGACTTTATTAGCTCAGGGGTCTTGTGGGTGGAATTACCAACCTTCCAGCCATTTCAGACCTGCCACTCTCTACGATAAACTCTTAGGAACTGCAACTTTTCATATGTAAAGGATGGAGAAACCAGTGTGTGCGTGTCGAGAAGGGGCAAAGACTAGACTAATACAGACTTCAACCGCCTTTCTCGAAGGACAATACCCCTTAGACAGCGAGCCAAACAGTCCTCCCACTCAGCTTTCGAGTTGGTGAGCAATTATTAGATCCAAGGAAGGATATACGCGCATACCTCGAGGCTGACATTCAGATCCCGAGGCTAAGCAAAACCACACATCACCTGTGGCTAGCTGGATTGCCACGACCGGCTCGTCCCCTTCATCGCGCAGCAGCTACTTCTGCGATCGATCTTTCCCGGGGTTCACCAGGCTAGGTAACTAACCATATTAGAATATCTCTAAAAATGTTGGAGGTTAGGCGCAGTAAACTGGATTAGATTATTTGATGATATTCTTGCTGGGGATTGGCACTGTAGCTGCCATAATAAGAAAAGCGGACATAGACCAGACTGGCTCGCTGAATTCACACGCCGGGTAGGCGGTCTTAACCAGAGACCAATCTCAAGCATTCTCGAATCGCTGTGTCAGGGAATTGACCAATCTGATGAATGGGGATGCATGAACACAACTAATATGAATCATATCTTCCAATCTATAGCGGCTAGTTGCGAGAATCACCACATGAATGAGGGTGGCCTCTTCTTGTGGTGTGCAATGACAAAAGGGCCTCATGAAGGCCATAAATGAATGCGCCCAACAGAAATAAGTGTCTTGTCGGTGGCCATGGTTCTGCAAAATGTACGAGAGCTTTTCATACTTGAGTATATAGCGGCCTCGATAGCGTAGTAGGTTGTTTCGTATTGCTCCATTTGGATCATCCTTAAACGGTAGTGTGGTGATACCGAGGAAGGCCTTGTCAAGTATTAAGTATTGGTCGCCGGGGAGTTGGTTATCTGAAGGCTTGGGCAATAATATCGGCTCGCTCTGGCGACCTCCCGGGGAGAGCAGGAGGTCCTGGAAGGTCACTGTAGCCGTCTGGGAGCGGTTGTGGATTTCCCGGGCAAGGGACTTGACAATCGGGATGGACCTCTTCCTATCTGCTAGGAAGGACCCCATTTGTTTTAGATCCCAGTCAACGGGCGCGCTAGTAACCCGGAATGTGTCGCGATCTCTCGGTGGTTTCTTGATGTGATTGTGATCGGGTAGGGTCGTACGAGTAAGGAGCATCAGTGAACATCATCAATACTCCAGAGCGCTTTGAGCGAGCCTATCTATCTTAGTATATATGTGATTAAGAATCTGCCTGAAGCCAGCCGATCTGGCTCGTAACTATATTTCAATACTATCTCACAATAAACATAGTTCTATTTCTGCTAGACACACTATGACCACTTTCAAGACGAGGCTACAATGGAATGCTAAGCCCGATGCGATCCTTCTCTCGACCAATCTTTTCCGAAAACCGATTCTTGGCCCGTTCTGATGTATTTCTCGAAAAAGAGCGAGATTTCTCGATGAAAGAAAATAGCTGCGCTAACTAGGTCTATGGTGCTAAGTAGGTCTATGGTGCTAAGAGCGATCCTATCATACCGCCCTTAAAGATCGGCTAGTAGCGCCTTTGCTGTGCCATTATCCTGGAGCCGGTGGATAGAGAGCTTCATCTTTACAGGATTATTAATATCATTGGGGTCAAAGATCAAGAAACAGAATACCGGATGTGTGGCAAATCGCTCCCCATGCCGTTATAATACATACTTAGCCTAGTAACTGAGCGAGTGATTTGCACTGCGATGTGCGCGCTCCGAGGCGTCATGTACACTGCTGCCCTGCCCGCCTAGCGCCTTAGGGCCGCCGCTTCCCCATGGGAGGAGTTTTGGAAAGGTCCGAGGGAGAAAGTCTTTGTGTAGATTGTCTGCAAAATCTGTGCCACGCTCAACCCGAATAAACAGTTGGTCTCCCGCCGCGTGGACCACCATAGCGGAAGGTTCAGCATCATCGCTGTGCCTAGTCTGACTCGACTGCATAGCCTCGGCTAGGAAGGATAGCTTACCCACCTCCGCGAACACAGCAGGCCCATCCAGAGGAAACATTCCGGATGTTGATGTCGGGCTGAAGTTGGTGAAGGTGGAGCTGCAGCGCGGATTCCCTGAAATACCCCGAAAAATATGTTTCCTGTGATGATGTATGCACTCAAGCATTGGTAGGCTTGAGAATCATGGCAATGCTTTGCATACCCACATGCATACTTAATCCACGTCGGTCAAGATACAAAAAACTTTCTTCCAACTCAACCGTTTGAAGCCAGCACTTGTAACAGAGTATGTTTGACTATGTAGGGACCTCAGCTGGTGGTGGCAATTTGTTCCTAATAGGTATCACGATTTCTCCGATGACACTAGGGGAAGAGTTGATGCGAGCTCGCTCTTCTTTGAGCCACTGTCTTGCGTCAGGCCCAAGTATTCTTCTCCCTAGGGCTCCAGCGAAACCAGCGCCGCTCAGGTAGTCGTGTTCATTGTCAGCAGCCAGATGCAGTGGTGGCGCTTTGAAGGAGGATTCCTTTTGCTGACTACTAGCCAGATGTGCGCCAGTAGAAAGACTAGAGCTGTCGTTCGAAGCATTTTCACGCATGTAGTGTTGTTTGAGAAGCTGCGCCACCTGCAGATTTCCCGTGAGTTCCGCCATTTCGAGTGCAGTGAATCCATCCGTGTCCACGCTCATACCGCGAGTGAGTGCGGCTACTGGCGTTGTTCGACGCTCGGAGCGTCGCCTCTGTCTTTCTTCCGCTCTGAGAAAGCTGGTCACAGTATCAACCTGCCCCGTATAAGCCGCTAGATGAAGCGCTGTTGATCCATCAAGTGCCTGCAGCGTAGTGTTTGCGCTGTGACGTAACAGCATTGTTACAAGGGCCGAATGACCGCCAGCCGCGGCCCAATGTAGCGCGGTTTGCCCATAACAGTCCTGAGCATCGACGTCGGCACCAAGTTTGATGAGCTCCTTTACAAAACTTTTATCGCCATGAATGCAGCTCCAGTGCAAAGCGGTGCGCCCATGAAAATCTTGGGCACCCAAGTTTGCACCGTGCTCGACGAGGTAGACAGCAATATAGGCGTACCATGCTCTTGCGGCAAGGAGCATAGCTGTCCATCCAAACACTTTGATGTCGACCGTTGCCCCTCTCTCAACAAGATCCGCTACCATTTCATAATAGCCTGAGCAAGCCGCGTGGTGAAGCGCGGTGCGGCCACTCTGTTCGCGAATGTCAATGTGTGCGCCGTGATCTAGGAGCAAGCGAACGATCTCATCTCTCCCAAAGTCCGCTGCGTAGGTAAGTGGCATAGACCCACACAACTCGTCTTGGGCATTGATGTCGGCGCCATTCTCGAGTAGCGCGAGTAGCCGCATGTCATAATCGCTGTTGATGACCGAACAAAGTCCACTGACGACAGTACTTCCGACGGACTTTCTATTAGCCATCTCCTCCATCATAGCACGCATGCCATGGTCCTTCAGCCGTTCCTTGAATTGGGAGGATATATTACGACCGTCGTCCGTATCGTTAACAAGAATTTTAACTAGGGACTCCTTCCCTTTCAACACTGCTGCATCCAAAGCTGTCCATCCATCAATGTCACGCTTGTTGGCATTTGCCCCATTTGCTAACAGAAGGTCGACGATGTAATCATGTCCTCTTAACGCCGCCGCGTGCAATGCCGTGAAGCCATAGTTGTCACCCCTATTGATATCGGCACCAAGCTCTAGCAGCGTTTCCACTGTGTCAGCCTTCCCGGCGAGTACACTCCAGATGAGAGCACTTTGCCCTTGATCATTAATCGCATCGACGTCGGCTCCATGGCCCGCGAGTAACCTTGCAATGGCAGCGTAAGATACTGTCCAGTGGATTGGCGTATTACCATAGCGATCTCTGGAGTTCGGATCCGCACCTCGGCTCAACAGGACCTCAGAAGCCTCAATATGGCCTTGGGGCACTGCCCAGTGCAATGGCGTACTGTTTTGGCCATCATTATAGTCGACATCAGCTCCTTCATCCAAGAGCATCTCCACTGTTTTCTGACTACCCGTTTCTGCCGCTAAAATCAAGGCTTTGTTATGCTGGGTTTTGTCCAACTTGTCCGGCGTGGCCGTTTGCAGAAGTCTTTTGATGATCTCATTATGGCCACCCAAGATAGCCCAGTGGAGCGCCGTCCAGCCCTCAACATCTTCTACCGTATGACTTGCACCTCGTTCCAAAATAAGTTTCACGACCGGTTCATGACCATTCCTGGCTGCCAGCATCAAAGCTGTCTCCCCACGGTTGTTACTTAGGTCCACAAGAGTTGTTGTCTCTAACAGGCGTCTCGCTACTTCGGCGTGACCGTGCCTAGCTGACAAGAGCAATGGTGTTGTGCCGTAGCTGTCTCTAGAGTCGACATCGACATCTGTTTCGATCAGGGCTTCAAGAATCTTGTCTAGTCCCCAGTATGCGGTAGCGTGCAGTTTATTGAAGTTACTCGGGAACTTATTGTGCCATTCTCCAATTCGATGGCGAGGGAGATTTAATAGTTGAACACAAGTGCCCAACTTGTTCTCTTCTTCCAAAAAGTTGATTATCAACTCCGTCATCTCATCATCCATATGATTGGCTGCGTGGTCGGCCCAGTGGTGGCATGAATACTCAAGGAAACAATACTCATCCAACCGGTCAACTAAGTCTCGTGCCTCATCGCAAGGCCCATCTGCAAAAGGTTCAAATGAAATATAGGTAAGGCAGGCTATAGCAAGATTTCTCTCACGATCCGTTAGAAGTGGTTTGTGGAATTTTTGTAGATGTTCATGTAGCGTATGGTGAGTAAGGCGAACGCAACCACTTTCGTCATCAATTCGAATGAGGCCCGAAGAGATGGAGAAGACGAGAACCTGGCTGTATAATGCTTCACTGAACAGATTGGTGGCTCCGGGATCGGTGCTCAAGGCATGGATAAGCTCGTCCCTGGACAATGGTCTTCGAGCGCAAAAGACATAGGATAGGACAAGCAGTGCGAACTCCCTATCTTCGTCACCTGAGTCCTTTATCCGCTGCAAAGAGTCATCATAAAATTGATGCACATCTTTTGGGAGTGTACCAAGGGCTTTGCGGACGTCGAGGGATCGTCGTTTGTTGGAGAGATGGTCCATCTGGAGATGGGCTAGGAGGAACCTAGCCGTCTAATCAGCATTTGCAATGCCGTCAGTCAGGTGACAGATGGTGGGGAAGCCACTTACATGCCATTAGCTTGCCCCAAGAGCTTCTCAAGTATTGTACTTCGCAATCCTGGGTCCTGGAGTAAGAGCGAGCGAAGCCTTGCGTCAGTGGCAAACCTGTGCTCTAAATACGCTCGAATGTCGTCCTGATGAGCAACAATATCGATTCGTTTCATGTTTGAAAACCTTCCATCGAGTGTCACACTACGGCGAGAAGTTAAAAATAGCCTAAGGGAAGATTCAACCTTCCTGGCCGACTCAATGAACTCTTCCCTATTCTGTTCCGGACATTCATCCTACACACGAAGATGTATTAGCAGGAACGGACGAACGAACAAACTGTTTGCTCCTTCTAAACTTACCAAAGCATCAATGAAGACAAAGGCTTTGTTAAACATTGTTGTTAGGTGACGAACAAGTGATAAAAGGTCGTCTTCAGTGGGATATGACCTTTTACTTATGAACTTGTCTCGGAAAACTTGAACATCGACTGGGAAAGGCTCACACTGCTCTGCGAATTGCCGAATAATGCTGGACCAAATTTCAGAGACAGATTGAGTTTTGCTGTCTTTGTAATCGCAATATATATGGGCGATTGCTCTATCCGAATCAGGTGTGTTGTTCTCAACATAACAGATTGCCGTCGACCTGTTTATGGTTAGCGAGGACAATTATGATATTGCTTCATCTAGCCCAACATCGTATCGCTTGAAGCAGCACAGTGGTTAGTCGTACATCATAACAGTCTTTCCAGTGCCAGCTGAATAAGAGTGTTAGCAAGCCATTCAATAGATGTTGGCTGGTATCCATACGATCCCCGGGACACCATATAGTCGAGTGTTCTGTGCCATGTACCCAGTCTTGAAATTCGGTTGTATTCAATAGCCATTCGCCAGTGCCTTCGTGGTGTTTCGCGGCAGTCTCTCGTTGATATTCCTGGAAGTCAAGACTAGAAAGCCATTTGAGGGTATTGCCTCGTTGTTGAGCTATGATATCTCGTCAGATACGACCACAGCATTATACGACCAATTGCACCAACCGTCTAGATGCAAATTCAACCTGGCTGTGTCACGAGCGGTGGAACTCATACGTCGTTCTAGGCGTTCCATAATAGAAGCGGTTTTCTGAATATCGACCCGGACTGCTTGAGTATCCAATTTCATTTTTCCAGCAGTTGAAAGAGTCGCATTTTGCACAACATCTCGGCCGCGCTGGACCGCTTTCTGGAAGCTTTGATGAGCGTCTCTCAACTCAGTATCTTCACCGGTAAGCAAACTCTGAAAGGTTTTAACTGTGACTCGGTTAGATATCCTTGTAGTCCCCCGCCTTTGTAGTTTGTTCGTAGGCTCGTTAAGGGACAAGTCATGCTTGGCAATTGGGGCTAGCACGTACCAACACGCTTCTTGCTGATGTATCTGGTATACAACCCGCAAAGTATTAGAACAGAGCCAAACACGGCGGTTATCGCATGCACAAGTTGCGGTACTGAAGGAACCTGAGTTTCCCATATCTCTATCCCTTGTAGATACGATTCCACATCTTGGAAGAATTCTGTGAGTTTATCGTAGTCATTGGACACGTTCTTTGCAGTCTACAGGCTTTAAGTCGAGTACTTAGGGAGGATGCTGGGACCATACCTGGATCAAATGTCGGACGGCGGCGAATATAGCCATATTAGGGGGGAAGATCTGACCCATATTAGTTAGCTTAGTTAGCTGCCGCAAGCCTAGCATGGGGACATCCTTACAGCATTAGGGGAGGCATAGGCCATAATTCTGCCCAATGCCTGTATGGGTGCGAGACTCCCACGGACAAGACTTTTGAAGCGTGTCAATTTCAAGCCGTCATAGCGCTTATGCTTGAACACTTTCTCCATTTCCTCGATATCAGTCAATACTCCGCCGATACTAACCGAGTGTTTCATTGCGATGATGTGATTGTTTCCTGTGACTTGTATATATCTTTCAATAGCCCTTTCCCACAGGAGCCCAAGCTCGGACGGGGCGCCCAAGGTCAGTTGTTGATCGTTTGTCATGGTGTCCTTGTTGCACGGGGCAAGGGAGCTAACTCACTACGCGAAACGTGATATAAATCAATAAAGGGCCCCATCGACTGTAGGCGTACAGGAGGGGCTTCATCGACTGTAGGCGTACGCCTACAGTCGATGAAGCCCCTCCTGTACGCCTGCAGTCGAGTGGCGTGGGACTGGTTTCAGTTTTTTGTACCATTATGCTATCTCAATCTGAATCGCCATGGACAATGACTCTCTCTTTTCTCCCAACGTAAAGACCGAGTTCGACGAATATTTAAGTCAGAATCCTAATAATCGCCGGGTCTCGAAAGCCAACCAGGACACTCTGATCCGTTGGCTAACTGATGACACGACTCCTCCCGTCTCGCAGCAGGAGTCCAGCCGCCGCCATTATGTCAAGAAAACGTTTGCTTGGAATGCTCAGGAGCAAGTCCTGATATCTTTACCAAAGGGAAACCAGGGTAAGACTCGGAGAGTTGTTGCAGAGGATAAGATCATGGATGTGGTAGGAGAGGTGCATGAGAGCAATCATCACGGCGGCTGGGATGCAACGTGGAAGGACGTCAGCAACAACTACTATGGTATCCTGCGTGCGGACGTTATTTTCTTACTAAAAAAATGCGATGTGTGCGCTCGAGATCCTCGCAAGCAGCCCAAGGGTAGCCCCTCCACACAATTGGCAGATATGGGAACTACCACCTCCTCGAGCGGGTTGAGCCTCGAGGACATCATCTATGGCGAACAGAACTCCGAAATAGAGAAAACAAGGACTGGCCAACCAGATGGTCTGTTTACCTCTCTACAGCTCGATCTACAAGAAAGCGGCATCATAGGAAATTAGGGATCTACAGCACACCGGTTCAATATAGGCAGCCGGCGACAATCTACCGCTACCCTTCGAGGTGAAGTGGACATGATACCCTGGAGTCATTATGGAAGCTCAGTATCCATATCAATGCGTGCTGATCGAAAGTCCTCTTTGTGACGGCATTGAAAGCGTGACAAAAGGACAATTGGGGCTGAAACGAAATCCTGGTCGGCTAATATATATCTTATTGTCATATCTGCCTTGTCATTTGGTCTTTTAGCCACCGAGCAATGCTATGCTCTTGTAATGATCCATCATCAGGAGTTGCAATTTCTACCCGCTCGACTTTAATTGAGCAAAGTGATGAAATACCTGGGTCAGACATGAATATTGCCTCCGGCACATCTTCCATCATATAGGCCTCGAATCGGAGGCGTAACGACCTAAGCCTCCTACACTGCTTAAGAAGTTGAACACACGCAAAAACATGTACTGGTAGTTTAAGGTGGTTCGTTTCGGAGTCTGGGAACATGCGCCAATTGAGGTCTTGATCGACTTCACTCTCCCAGGAGAAAACCAAAATTTCGATGTTTTCACGACCAACACTCCCAATCGCTATGAGGAATCGCGTGAGGTCCTCTATGCCCCCTAGTTGGAATTCAATATGACGGTACGCTATTGGTAGTGCTTCATGCCGTATTTGTCTGTCCACTTGCAGAATTGTATATTCGTCGCCCAAAGGAAAAGAAAATCCATCGGGATCGCCGATTGCTTGGCAAATGTTGTATGTTCTTTCCTCAGTGAGCCAATTTCCCCCTTGAAGAGCAAAGCCATAAATATCATAGCGTAATTCTTCCGGTAGGGTCGTATGAAGTTGTCCTGGTTTCGGCTGCTGCAAGGCCCCTTTGGCACTTTCTTCGCGAGTCGTAATGATATGCCGTGTTCTGGCGGCATAAACGACATCGTATGCTTCTGCTTCTGTCAGCAGAAACGACATCCGAAGGCCAAACTTATACTGAATGTCAACGAAGAACTTGTAAAACCCGACGAGATTTGATTGCTCGATCATGATAGTATTGTCCTCCCCCATAATTATCTATCACTCGTTAGTTATGTTTCACCACCCTGGCTCAAGGCTATTACTTCAGTCTCATCTCTGTCTGGTAGGTTTGTATTCGAGTGTGTCCGACGAGTCTTTGGCCTATCCCGTTTTCGTAGCTCGTTGTATTCCATCTCGGTTCGTGCGTATTTGCCAGTAGAGACGGGTTTGAAATTTGAGTAAATTCGCTGAGCGACATCTACAGTCGTATCGACTCTGTATCCTAAGGCATTCTCCATTTCTTGCAGGGTTGGCTTCGGTTTAGCCATGATTGCGGTCTCGGTATTACTTTCGCGGACGTCGTTGTGTGTGACTGTTATCGGCTTTCTAGAGAAGGCTCTACTTGGTGATGTGTTGACTGGCCGATTTGGAGGGCGTCTTGGAAGAACGACGATAATGTATCCGTTATTATCCTACTTGTCATCGTAGCCGAGAGCTGACGACCATAAGATTTTCTTTTCAGATGAGAATGCCAGTACGCGCTGTGATGTTGGAAGCGCATACGTTATTTTAACCCAAATAAATTTTGGTGTTGTTGCACAACGCGATGTCACGTGGGGTTATTTTACGGAAGACCAGTTAATCCGCAAGCCGTAACCTCCGTTGGTCCGTACCGCGCATTGATCAGGGCCAGGGATCTCAAATGAAGCTTTCCACAAGCAGGAAGATAACCTCGGTTAAGTAAATAGCGGTTTCTTCATATAGGGAGAATAGCTCCTTTTCATTTGTAAGAAGATATGGTTTTTTCTAAGCTCTGAAATTCCTTCATTGGAAGGGCCCACAAAATGTGTGACAGGTGTTGCTCTGCCATCGCAGTGGGGCTTATCAGCGGATAAATGCCGGCTACGAATGTGCTAGAGCCTAGTAGGACTCCCACTTGCTCTCACTCAGAAAAACGGTTTAGCAACGACATTCTCGAATACGATGGACGCCATCAACAGCCTTCTTCGTAGGGCTAAGGAGGAAGGGATCAAAATTTCTGGTGTTACGCCGATGGCTATCCCTGGCCGAGGAATTGGGATGGTGGCTACCCGTGACATCAAAGTATATAGCCTGCCTCTCCCTTCGGGACCTCATTCTGACCTTTCGCTAGGAAGGGGATGTCATCATGACCGTACCAATCGAAGCTATTCATAGCCTGCACACGATCCCGGAAGATATATCTTGCCGACTTTCACCGGACATGACAATCCACGGCCTTTTGGCTGCCGAGCTTGCACTCCATCGTAACCCTGCGGCAGACTGGGCTGGTTTGGTACCACAATGGACAAATTTTGAAGCCACCATCCCAATGCTATGGCCCCAAGAACTACAACAGCTTCTCCCCACGGAGGCCAAGGGCATTTTGGCCAAACAGCTCACGAGATTCGAAATCGACTGGAATATGTTCAGAAAGGGCTTTCCGAACCAAGATCGGCGAGGTTACCTGTATGCCTGGCTGCTTGTCAACACAAGAGCTTTTTATTTCAACACAAATAATATGATGTTATACCCGTGGAACGACCGACTGGCGTTACTTCCTGTCGCTGACCTCTTTAACCACGCGTATACAGGCTGCGTTGTATCATTCACGACAGAACACTATAGCATTACTGCAGACCGGCCTTATTGTGCTGGTGATGAGATGTGCACTTCGTATGGAGACCACTCCAACGACTACTTAATGTCCGAGTACGGGTTTCTGTTGAGAGACAATCGGCAGGATAGATTATGCCTCGATGATTTGATCCTGCCGAGACTAAGCCCGGCACAAATATCAGAGCTAAAGGAAAAAGGGCACTTAGGGGATTTCATGCTTCAGGCTGGGTCAAAAAGACACGATAATATTTGGATCGCATTACGACTACTCTCTTGTGTTAATGCACAGTGGCAGAGCTACATAAATGGCGAAGAGGACTCCGAAGGCACCTTCAAGAAGGCCATTGACCTGTTGTCAGTCCTTCTTGAAGAATATCTCGGTAGCATCAAGGATACTCTGAACGCCATCCGTGCATTGCAGATTGGAAAGACTTGCCAAAGAGACATGCTTGTGCAGCGTTGGGAACAAATAGAGGTCACCGCTAAGCAGGCTGTAGCGACTAAATTATTTACCGAACGGGTGGAGGAAACTGGTCTCATGGTTCCAGTTAGAAAGCAAACGCATAGAGATATCGATCAACGATAGAACAAGATTGGCGATGCCATGACAAGTTCCTGGCTGACCAGAGAGAAATCTTGTGCCGTAGGTTGGGCGCCCGCTACAGAGGCGCCCAGGCGCGCTTTTAGACCCCGCGCGCCCAGACGCGCGAATTATGTCAGCATTCTTAAGAGAAAAGTAATAGCTAATTATAAAGTTACTATATACTAATTCTAAGACTAAATCTTATATTATACAGGGTTAATTATTATATAGTATAAATAACTATATATAAATAGATATTAAATTAATATTAAATCTATATTATTTCTAATAAAAACTTTCTATAGTAATAAATATATATTATACTTATAGAAATAAATTAATTAATAATCTTATATAATTAATTTTTCTTATTTCTAAATAAATATAATTTTAAATTAAATTAAAATAAACTTTAATATATTAATATTAAATCTAATCTAATAAAACTAATATTCTAATCTAAATATAATTAAAAATAATATAAAGTTTAAATTATTATATAATATTTTTCTATTAGCTTTACTATAAATAAAAATATATCCTAAGATTAGATAATATATAATTTAATATTTTTTTTTTAAGAATATTATTAGTAGTTTATATCTGAATCTTTAATATTATAAGATAAAATTAAATATTATATTTTTAGTTTAGATATAGATATTAATACTTTAAAAACTCTAATAATAGGAGCTATTTATATAGCTAGATATATAAATAATCTAGTTATAATTATAGCTCTTAAAAGAGGAAACTTATTATTTAATAATAATAACTACTTTTTCTTTCTAATTTAAAATTTATAATTATAATATTTAATATAAATATTCTAATCTCTTAGAGTTTAGTTAATACTTTTAATAAAACTCTTAAAATAATAATAATTATTATCTAAAATAATCTAATATAGCTATTTATTAATTATATTTATTATATATCTCTCTAATTAGTTAAAAGTCTATTTATAATAATAAAACTATTTTTAATATTATAGATCTTATAACTATATCTACTTAGTTTATTATTTTATTATATAATCTATTTAGTATTATTATAGATACTTATAGAGAATAAAAACTAATTAGAAAAAAAACTATATCTTAAGAATAACTATTTATTTATATAGATCTATTATAATCTAATATATAATTTATAGTTTTAATATATTTATATAATATAAATAACTATATATAAATAGATATTAGATTAATATTAAATCTATATTATTTCTAATAAAAACCTTCTATAGTAGTAAATATATACTATACTTATAGAGATAAATTAACTAATAATTTTATATAACTAACTTTTTTTATTTCTAAATAAATATAATTTTAAATTAAACTAAAATAAACTCTAATATATTAATACTAAATCTGATCTAATAAGATTAATATTCTAATCTAAATATAACTAAAAATAATATAAAGTTTAAATAATTAATTTTTAAGAGCTATTTTTATTCTAATTAACTTAATATAGTATATAATATATTAAAACTATAAATTATATATTAAGTTATAGTAGATCTATATAAATAGATAGCTATTCTTAAGATATAGTTTTTCTTCTAGCTAGTCTCTATTCTCTATAAGTATCTATAATAGTACTAAGTAGATTATATAATAAAATAATAAACTAAGTAGATATAGCTATTAGATCTATAATATTAAAAGTAGTTTTATTACTATAAATAAACTTTTAATTAACTAGAGGGATATATAATAAATATAGTTAGTAAATAGTTATATTAGATTACTTTAGATAATAGTTATTATTATTTTAAAGATCTTATTAGAAGTATTAATTAGATTCTAAGAAATTAGAATATTTATATTAAATATTATAGCTATAAGCTTTAAATTAAAAAGAAAAAGTAGCTATTACTATTAGATAATAAGCTTTCTCTCTTAGGGGTTATAGTTATAGCTAGATTATTTATATATCTAGCTATATAAATAGCTTCTATTATTAGAGTTTTTAAGATATTAATATCTATATCCAGACTAAAAGTATAATATTTAATTTTATCTTATAGTATTAAAGGTTTAAGTATAAACTACTAATTATATTCTTAAAAAATATATATTAGATTATATATTACTTAATCTTAGAATATATCTTTATTTATAGTAAAACTAATAGAAAATATAAATAATCTAGCTATAGTTATAATCCCTAAGAGAGAAAGTTTATTATCTAATAGTAATAATTATCTTTTCTTTCTAATTTAAAACTTATTAATAATTATTTAATTAATTAATT
>JAPDLB010000132.1:0-19792 GCA_027569935.1 Clonostachys sp. G952 | reverse complement strand
TTATATTAGATAAAAGCTAATAGTTATTTTCTATTAGTTTTACTATAAATAAAGATATATTCTAAGATTAAATAATATATAATCTAATATATATTTTTTAAGAGCTAATAGTTATAATAATTAAATTAAATTTATTATATTTAGTATTTTCTTTCTTTTTATATAAATAAATTTAAAATTAAAATTAATAGTTTTAATTATTAATTAGATATTAATACTTCTAAGATTTATATAATTATTATTATTAAAACTAAAAAAAAGAAAAAATAGAAGAAAATTAAGAAAAAGTATAAAAAAAACTTATAAATATTATCTTTAAAAGAGAAAAAAATATAAAACTATTTATTTTATTTTCTAGAAATAAATTTATTCTTTAATTTATTATTTTAAGTTTTAATTAATTATTTTATAGTATTTTAAATATTATATAGTATAAATAACTATATATAAATAAATATTAAATTAATATTAAATCTATATTATTCCTAATAAAAACCTTCTATAGTAGTAAATATATACTATATTTATAGAGATAAATTAACTAATAATTTTATATAACTAACTTTTCTTATTTCTAAATAAGTATAATTTTAAATTAAATTAAAATAAACTCTAATATACTAATACTAAATTTAATCTAATAAAACTAATACTCTAATCTAAATATAACTAAAAATAATATAAAGTTTAAATAATTAATTTTTAAAAGCTATTTTTATTCTAATTAACTTAATATAATATATAATATACTAAAACTATAAATTATATATTAGATTATAATAGATCTATATAAATAAATAGCTATTTTTAAAATATAGTTTTTTTTCTAATTAGTTTTTATTCTTTATAAGTACTTATAATAATACTAAATAGATTATATAATAAAGTTATTATACTATAAACAGGGATCAGATAGAGTTATCTATAAAAGAGCTAGAAATAGCTAGTAGATAGAAGGAATTAAGTCTTAAGAATTATATTACTTTATATATAAATAAAGATACTATAAACCTAGGTTTTAACTATAAGCTATCTAACTATAGCTACCCTATAGCTAACTCTAAATATTCTATCTACTATACTAAGCTAGTTATAGTTAGTTTAAAGTATAATAGATAGTAGTAATTCTCTATTTTTATAAAATCTTAAATAATTAAATTAATAACTTAAGAGAGAGTAATAAAGAGAAGAATCTAGTTAAATACTAGCTAGAGCTAGTTTAAGAAATAACTACTTTAGTATATCTAATATTAAATATATATACTAAGTTATTAACTTCCTTAAAAATAATCTGAATTTTATATTATAAAATAGATTATTATAAATAATAACTATAGTTTAATTAATTAAAACTTTTATTAAATAAATTAACTCTAAATATTTATTTTTTTAATTATTAAAAGATTAGAATATTAAAATTCTAATCTATTAGAATATAGTTAATTAATATATAGTTAGAACTATTTAGAACTCTATAAAATATATTATTTTAAAAATCTAGAGATTAGGAATTATATCTCTAAGTAGATTAATTTTATTATATTCTAAAGATTTAGAAACTAAATTAGTAGAAAATAAGATCTAGAGAGAATAGATATATATAGATATAATAGAAAACCCTGAAAATACTTTTATTATCTCCTTAGCTATAAAGAAGCAGAGAATACTAATTAAAATATAATTAGATTTAGAATATTTTATATAAATATAAAATTAATTTCTACTAATTAGATTTATTTCTAGATATTTCTAGATATATATATTAAAAAGAGAAAAACTAAATAGTTTTAAATTATTACTAAGTAATAGCTAAATATAGAAATAAAAATCTCTTTCTTTAAATCCTATAGTTAATTCTAATAAAGGTTTAAACTTAATAGGAATAATATAGAGAAAAGATATTATTATCTAATATTCTACTCTAATAATATCTAAAGATCTACTAATAGGGAAAAAGAAAGAGCTATTATTTCTAGATTTAAAATTTATTCTAAGAATAATTAATCTAGAAATAGTTATAAAAGAAGTTAGAGATAACTATATAATTCTAATATATAAAATAAAAAAGAGTTTTTAGAAGAATATAAATACTTTTATAAATATAAAATTAATTATAGTTACTCTACTTAAGTAAATATTTATCTAATTAATTTTATTTAATACTAATTAAACTATACTAGTAATATTTATTATAGAGAATAAATTAGCTTAATAAGAGAGATTAATAACTAAGCTTTTTAAATATCTAATTTAATCTAAAAATAATAAAACTAGTTAGAATTAGAATAAAATTAAATAGCTTTAGAATAAAAAACTAGTTTAAATAAAAAATATTATATTAATAGTATAAGAAAACCTAGTTTAAATAAAATCTAATAAGCTAGAGTATAACTAGATAAAAGTAAAATAACTCTAATAGAGTTAAAAATAACTAAAGCTAATAATAATCCCTTAGAAAATAGCTAAAACTCTATAGAATATATATATATCTAAATAGAAGTTAATTAATATTAATATCTTTTAACTAGATATAAATAAAAAGCTCTCTAATAATAATAAAGTATTTACTAATAGATTTTAAACTATATTTATTAATATTATTCTATAACTAAATATAGTAAAAGATATTATAGTATTAGATAGCTAAAAGAGAGCTAAATATATTAGAATAAACTTATAGTAATTATTTAGAGAAAAAGCTCTAGTATAATAGTAGTAGAAGTTAAATATAATTAAAAAGCTATTAATTAGATTATCTTTTAAATAATAGGAAATAATATTAAAAAGATAATTTAATATATAGCTAACTAAGATTTTAAAGAAATTAATATTAGTAATATTTTTAGAAAAAGATTTATATAAGAATTACTTATTATAGAATTATATAGCTAAAGTATTCTACTAGTTAGCTATATATAGAGAAATAAATATATTTTAATAGCTACTAAGAGTATATAATATATTTAATCTAAAGTTAAAAGTAATATATATAAAACTATTTATAATAAATATAAAAATTAATTAATTAAATAAAATAAAACTTAGAAAATAAAATATTTTAAATCTTTTAAAAGCTATTAAACTTTAATAGTATTATAAAATAATAAATCTTATTAAACTAGATATAAATATAATTTATTTTCTCTAAAAAAAGTTTAAATCTAATAGTAAAACTAAGAATAATTATTTTTCTAATTAAGAATAAAGAAATTACTAGAGTAATAGAGAATATTAGCTATATAGTAGAAAGTATTAAAGTTATAATTAGATCTTTTAAAGTAAGAACTAGAGCTTTTCTTTATAAAGTAGTAAGAATTAGTAAGAAAAAAGAAATTATAAAATCTCTTTTAGAGGAAAACTAAGATTCTAATAGAGGTAATTTATATACTAATAATATAAATTATAAGAAAATAGCTAATTTAAAAATAAAATTTAATTTAGAGTTAATAACTCTAATTTTAATAATAAAGAAAGAGAGCTAAAAAATAAAGATTATATCTTTATTAAAGAGTTCTCTAAGGAAAAAAAGAAAGAAGCTTTAGAAAAGAAAATATTAAGTTTTATAAACTACTAGAAGATAGTAATCTATATCTAGAAATAAATTAAACCCTTTATATTATCTAAAGAATAAGCTTATATATAAATTATACTATAATTAGAATAGATAATTAAGGCTAGTTTATATCTAGATATATTTAAAGAGTTAGAGAAGAAAATATATATATATCTTAAAATCCCTTTAAAGTTTAATAATAAAAATAACTCTTATAAGGTATATATTAATACTAATATTTTAATTATTCTAATAGATAAAGAATAGCTTAAAAAGTATAATAGGAATATATACTATTATAGCTAATCTTTAAAATAAGTAATTAGAATTAATTTAAACTTCTTTATCTTAGAAATAGTAATATTTAATTTTTATATACTTAGTATTATAGTAGAAGTAGAAGTATATATTTACTTTATAGTTACTATTAATATTATAAAAAAACTAGATCTAAAACTATTATTAGAAATATATTTTCTATATAATTATAGAGTAAAGATTAATTTTATTAACTTAAGTATAATCTTTAGATTAATATATAATATAAAAACCTAAGAAAGTATATTTTAATTAAGATTAAAAAAAATAATTTATAATATCTAAGTATAGTAAAATTCTAAGCTATAGCTAGATAAAAGAATATTAATTATAGTAAAATAGAGTTTATTTCTATTAGAAGAAAAAGGGAAAATATATTATTTTATTTTCTATTAGTTTTACTATAAATAAAGATATATTCTAAGATTAGGTAATATATAATCTAATATATATTTTTTAAGAATATAATTAGTAGTTTATATCTAAACCTTTAATATTATAAAATAAAGTTAAATATTATACTTTTAGTCTAGATATAGATATTAATATCTTAAAAACTCTAATAATAAGAGCTATTTATATAGCTAGATATATAAATAATCTAACTATAGCTATAGCTCTTAAGAGGGGAAGCTTATTATTTAATAATAATAACTATCTTTCCTTTTTAACTTAAAGCTTATAGCTATAATATTTAATATAAATATTCTAATCTTTTAGAGTTTAATTAATATTTCTAATAAAACTCTTAAAATAATAATAACTATTATCTAAGGTAATTTAATATAGCTATTTACTAACTATATTTATTATATACTCCTTTAGTTAGTTAAGAATCTATTTATAATAATAAAACTACTTTTAATATTATAGATCCAGTAGTTATATCTACTTAATCTATTACTTTATTATATAATCTACTTAATACTACTATAGATACTTATAGAGAATAGAAACTAATTAGAAGAAAAACTATATCTTAAGAATAACTATTTATTTATATAGATCTATTATAATCTAATATATAATTTATAGTTTTAATATATTATATACTATATTAAGTTAATTAGAGTAGAGATAGCTTTTAAAAATTAATTATTTAAGTTTTAAATTATTTTTAGTTATATTTAGATTAAAGTATTAGTTTTATTAGATTAAGTTTAGTATTAGTATATTAGAGTTTATTTTAGTTTAATTTAAAATTATACTTATTTAGGAATAAGAAAAGTTAATTATATAAAATTATTAGTTAATTTACTTTTATAAGTATAATATATATTTACTACTATAGAAGGTTTTTATTAAAAATAATATAGATTTAATATTAATCTAATATCTATTTATATATAGTTATTTATATTATATAATAATATTATTTTATATTAAATTATAAATTTATATTTAATATAATAGTAAATATAAATAACTTATAGCTAGTAGTATTTAGTAATAATATTAAAAGATTTTTAATTCTTATAAGAAACTAAATTATAAATAAGATTAAGAAATATAAAAATAATAAATAAGTAATATTTCTAACCCTAGAAGAAGCTAGTTAGATTATTCTATTTAGTATAAGCTTTAAAAGTATAAATAAATACTTTAACTTTATAAAAAAAAATATAAAATAAACTAAAGAAAGAAGAAAACTAGAAATTTCTAATATTAATAATAATCTATTAAATTATAGAATATTAAGAATATTAGATATTCTAATAAGAAAAAATAAATATAGTATATATATAGCTAACTTTAATAAGATACTAGCTGAATTCTTTATTAAGCTATTAGATAAATATAATATCTATTATAATAAAGATATAATTCTAATATCTAAAGAGATAAAGATAAGAGTAAACCTAGTTAATAGATAATAAGATTAGAGGAAAATAATCTATTTCTACCTATTAGGTTATAATAACTACTAGTTCCTAGATAAAATATATAATAAACTAGTAGTAAAAGGGAAAATAAGCTCTATAAACTAACTAGTTTAAATTATATATCTAGTATTTATAGTATAGTATATAGTTAAAGATAAAAAGAAAAACTATATAGTAATTAATCTATAGCTATTTAATAGTAAAGTTATACTAGATATATATCTATTACTAGATTAAGCTAATATACTTTTAAATATAAAGAGAAAAAGATATTTTAATATATTTAATATAGCTAAGTTCTTTTTCTAACTATCTATTTTCTTAGAGTATTATAACTAGATAGTAATTATCTTTAAAAAAGATCTTAAGATATTAAATATAGTTTTAATAAGCTTTTAGAACTTATTAAGCTTTAGCTAAAGATTTATAAATAGAATTCTATAGAAATATAAATATTTTATATAAGTCTATATTAATAATATTATTATATTCTTAGATTTAGCTAAAGAGTATCTTTAATATATAGAAGAAATACTCTAGATTCTAAAAGAAAACTATATTTATATCTCTACTAAGAAATTATTTATTATATATCTAAGTATTAAGCTCTTAGAATATATTATAAATAGTAATAGTATAAGTAAAACTAATAAAAAGCTAATTATATTTACTAAATTAGAATTTCTAAATAATTTTTTAGCTTTAGAAATATATCTAGATATAGCTAGTTAGCTCTATAATAGAGTTCTATAGTATAATATAGTAGTAAAATCTCTTTAAATAAGAAAAACTACTTTATAAAAGTTAGTAAAAGATAATAAAATTACTTTAAATAGTATAAATAAAATAATAAGAAAAATAAGAGTAAAAAAACTAATATTTAAATTTATTAAGAAAGAATTAAACTCTTTTAGTTACTTCTAGTAAGCTTTATTAAAGTAATTTTTTCTATAGTATCTAGATCTAAATAAATATCTATTTATTAAAGTAGATATATATAAAAACAGATTCAGTATATATATATTCTAATTAGATTATAAATAGAATAAATCTAATATTCTAGATAAAAATATATCTTCCTTTAAATTATAATTAATTCTATTTATATTTTAAATAGTATTAGCTATTAAATTTAAGAGATTATAACTACTATAAGTTAGTAGGATTAGATTACTATTAGTAATCCTAACTACTAGCTGCTAGTAATTATAACTACTAGCTTATAGTAGTTATAATTACTAACCCCTAGTAATTATAGCTACTAGCTATAATTACTAATAACCCTCTACTAATACTAGCTAATAGTAATTAAGATTACTATCTAATAGTAATTATAATTACTAATTAATAATAGCTATAGCTACTATAGATTAGTAATTATAATCTGCTATAACTATTATAGCTTAGTAGGCTCTAGAAACCCTTAGAGGTTCAGACTACTAATAGAGCTATTATTAGGTTATTAGGCTTATCTAGTCTAGATAAAAGTTTAGAAAATCTAGAAAAAATCCTAGGATATTCTTAGATAATCTAATTTATATCTAGTTTACTCTATAACTAGCTTACTCTAGACTAGGTCTTAGATCTTAGATAATTTCTTTAGTTTTAAAAATAAAATATTTAATATCTATATTTAACTAATTAGCTTAAGAGCTTTTTTTAAATAAAAATAGATCTTATAAAAGCTATATATATTAGTTAAAGATTTTAATAGTTATAAGTTAATTTTTTAGATTTCCTATAGTAATAAATTTTATAGAAAATTAAAAGTAATTTAGGAAGTTATTATAATAGGTTTTAAAGTAGTTTTTAATTAGTAGATCTATAAAAGAAATTAAATAGAATTTTCTAATCTTTTTTATAAAAATAAGATTCTTTTATACTATATTTTATACTATATTAGATCCCTTTAGTACTAAAACTTATTAAGTTATAATAGAGTTAGTAGTTAAAAGCTATAAATTATAATAAACTTCCCTACTATATTATAATAGTCTTAAGGCTTAATATATCTTAAAGGCTACTATAATTTTAATAGGTTATAAGCCTAGCTTATTAACTTATAGTACTCTTACTACTATATCTAGCTAATTCCTACTAAAAAGCTTATATTTTTACTAACTAAAACCCCTATTAAGCTCTAATATATATCTATTTATTAGTAATTAGTTTACTAAAGACTCTACTATAAAGCCCTTATTAAACTACTATTTTAAGCTTTTAAATCTACTAAATAGCCTCTTCCTATAGGCTGCTTAGGCTCCTACTTAAACTCTTAACCCCTTTTAGTAACCTACTATAATTAGCTCCTTTTAACTACTAGATCTACTAAATAAACCCTTCTAATTAGCTATTAGCCTACTAAAGAAAACTCTATTTAATACTAAAACTTACTAAGTTATAGTACTCTTAGTACTACTAGAGTAACTGCTATATATAGCTATAGACTGCTAAAGCTAGCTACTAGCTTATTAAATATTAGATTAATTAACTACTAAGCTTTAGACTTCTAAGGCTCTAAGGCTACTAAAGGCTATAGTACTATTTCAGATTAAAAATTAACTTTTAAAACTACTAGCTTCTTTATTTTCTATAAGGTTTATTTTAAGCTCTAAAAATCTATAAAAAATATATTTAAAAACTAGAATTTAAGAAGAATATTACTCTATTATTCTAATTACCCTAGATCTTTTCTAAAGAGATCTAATAAAAAGTATTTATTAAACCTCTAAATAAGCTATATTAAGTTTTTACTAAAGCTATAGCTTAAAGATCTATATAAGTTAAAAATAGCTACTTCTAGATCTAAGGGAAAATAACCTTTAGAGAGTTTCTATAAGGTTCCTTCTAGCTCTATAGATTCTAATAAGAATCTAAAGGCTTTAGAGGAAGAAGTAGAAGATATAAGAAATCTTCTAAATTCCTAAACTGAAGAATTTAAGACTTTAAAAGATTCTATAAATAACTTTTATTTAGCTCTTTAAAACCTTATTTAGATTATCTTCTTTAATTCTAATAAAGAAGAAGAAATTAAAAGAGAAAAAATAGCTAGTAAAATAAAAGTTAATAAAGAAAAGGATTTTAAATCCTCTAACTTAGAAACTAAAACTAATACTAGTTTAACCTCTGCTTTAAATATCTCTATAGTTAGAGAACTATCTAAGAGAGTATATAGTTTCCTAGAAGATTATAAACTAAAAGATAGCTCTAATTTTAATAAGTAGAAATAAGCTTTAACTATTTAGTTTAGAGCTTTTAAATTATCTAGCTTTATAGATAATCCTATTATAGCTAGCTCCTTAGCAGATACTAAACAGGCTATAATTCTTATATTATTAAGAGATAGCTATAAAGAAGGTCCTTAAGTTATTATAACTTAGATAAAAAGTTCTTCTAAAGCTTATAATCTCTTAGTTAAATAGTATTCTTAAAGTTCTAAGATATAAAGAGAAAATCTATATTCTAAATTTTACTTTTTTAAGTTTTCTAGCTATAAGAGATTCTTAGAGACTTATAATTCTGAATTTATTAGCTATATAGCTAGACTAACTTTAGCTAGAGTTAATATAGCCCCTATAGATTAGTTTAATTAGTATCTTTAGTCTTTAAAGAAAACTTTTCTTAATTAGATAGAAAGATAAAGATCTAATATAAGATCTTAAAGAGCTTTAGGAAATAATCTAGAATCTTTAAATCTTTAGTTCTTTATAGTAGACCTCTTAGAGGAATAAAGAGATAAAAGCTCTTCTATAGCTAAAGGAATAAATTATAAGGCTAATAAAACTAAAGAAGAAGCTAATATAGCTAAAGCTAAAGCTAAGCTTAAAGATTCTAAAGATAACTCTTCTAATTATAAGAAGAATAAAAAAGGATCTAATTCTAATTCTAATAAGAATAAGAATAAAAAGGAATTTAATTCTAATAAAGAAGAAAATTCTAATAAAAAACCTATAAGCTTTCTAACTAGAAGTTATAATCTAGAAGAAGAAGAAGATTATACTTCTAATTCCTCTCTATCTTTAGAAGAAAATATCTCCTTAGAGACTTATAAGACCTCTAGACCTAAGAGTTATAAAAAGCAGAAAAAAGTTATAAAGAAACCTATCTCTAGCTTATTATATAATATAGGTTTAACTATTTATATAGCTAATAAAAGAAAGTCTTTTATAAACTATAAATCTCTAAACTCTAAGAAATCTAAACCTATTCTAATAGGTAGAGGCTTAGTTTATCTAAAAGGAAAAGGAACTATTAAATATATAGTTCTTATATCTAGAAATCCTATAAGTTATTAGAATATATATCTAGAAGAAACCCTTTATATTCCTTCCTTTAATATAGCTATTCTTAGTAGTTTAAAATACTATATCTCAGATAGAACTCTTATAAGGAATAAATTATAATCTAAAAATAAGACCTACTATAGATTATTAAATATAAAGGAAAATAGGTTTTTCTTAACCTTAAAAGGAATAGATACTCCCTTATTAAAATCCTTTTATAATTTCTATAATAGGGAAATAAATACTAGCTATTTTTATCTCTTAGAAGTTAGAATTTCTAAAAATCCTACTTTAAATAAAGAAGATTATAAGGAAATCCCTTCTTCTATAATAGAAGAAGAAGAGTTTTTAAAAAACTATAAATTTCTAGAAGAAAAAACTATAGATTTAAAAGAGGAAACTAAGAGAGCTTATAAGTATAGCCTAGAGGACTCTAAAGCTAATATAGCTATTATAGAGAGTCTTCAGGGTTCTAATAAGATCTATAGATCTTAAGATCTCTTAGTAAATAACCCTTCTATTTTAGTTCCTTCTAATTTTTCTAAAAAGAAAACTATAAGCTTAACTTCAGAAGAATATAAGAAATTATTAAATCTAGCTAGTTTCTAGTATATAAGACTAAGCTACTTAAGGTTAGTCTTACTTAAGAAAATAGCTATTATAACTAAAGGAACTTCTAATTTTTCCTTAGTTAAAGAAAAAGACTTTATCTACTTAGTTTATATAAGAGCTAAAGCTATTAGGATTATATCTAGAAAACCTATAGAAGACTCAGTCTCTGTACTAGATATAATAGAGAGAGATATAGTTAAAATAAAACCTATACCCTATAATAAAAAGCTCTATAATCTCTTTCTAGTTAATAGAAAAACTAGATACTACTAGGTTATTAGTCTAGCTAATAAAGAAGCTATAACTATTAGTCTAGCTATAAAGAATCTATTTAAAAGCTTTAAAAATCAATATAATAGATATCCTAAGAAGTTTTACTTTAATAAAGGTTTAGAAGTTAATTCTAAACTAAGAGATTAGCTAGATAAAAAAAAGATAGCTTTTTTAACCTTTAACCCTTATATTTATAGTTAAAATAAACTTATAAAAAGATCTATTAGATTAATCCTAGAAAGATTAAAAGCCTTTATTTTATAGGTTAATATTTCTATATATCTCTAGTATTTTATTATAAAAGCTATAGTAAAGCTAGTTAATTTAACTACTATCTCTAATAAAGAGTTAATATCTTATAAGTTATTTTATAAGGAATTAGAACCTTCTAAAAATTCTAAGCTTAATCTAGGCTTTTATAAAGCTATAGATAGCTATTATAAAGCTATAATCCCTTTAGAAAATAAGGAAAAATCCTATAAGCTAAAACCTAGAATTAAACTAGCTAGATTATTAGCTATATTAAGTTCTAATTCTTATCTAATTTAAATATCTAAGAGAAAACTAGTAACTAAAACTAGTTATATAAGGTTCCTAGAGAGTATTAGTTCTTTAGATAAAAGTTTTCAGAATATAGAAATTATATCTTTTTCTTCTGAAAATAAAGAACCTATAAATCTCTCTTTTCTAAATACCCTTTTAGAGGGAGAAATAGAAAAATTAGATAATTCTAGAGATTCTAATATATTAGAATCTTTAGAGAGAGAAAAAAAGAGTATTTTAGAAGAGCTTATATTAAAAAGCTCTTTAGAAACCTCTAATTCCCCTATAACTTCTAAACCTTTAGAGGGAGAACCTATAGAAATAGATTCTAAGGAACTTCTATACTATAGCTATAATATAAGCTATAAGGTTAAAAAGAAAATATTAAATAAAAAACTCTCTTCTTTTAAATAGACTATAAAGTCTAATAATAAGAAAGAGTAGTTAGAAACTATATTTAATAAACTAAAATAATTAGTCTATTAGAACTGCTTTTCCTTTATAAATAAAACTACTATATCTAAGAATAGAAAAATCCTACTAAATAGACTAGTTTTAAAGTTTAAAAGGGATTCTAATAATATTTCTTATAAATTTAAAGCTAGACTAGTTACTAAAGGCTTTATATAAATAGAAAGCTTAGATTTTAAAGAGATTTTTACTTCTATAGCTATTTCTTTAACTTAGTGAATTTTACTAGCTATAGCTAATCAGTTTAACTTAGAAGTTAAACAGGTTAACTTTATAAGTACTTTTTTAAATAGCTCCTTAAAAGAAACTATATTTATAGCTATATCTAAGGGTTTTATAGAGCTTTTAAAAGCTAGACCCTATCTAGTTAGTTATATAACTAAACTAGGTTATAATCCTAATAAAAAATAGGTTATACAGTTAAATAAAGCTTTATATAGTTTAAAATAAAGTTCTAGAGAGTAGTAAAAGTCTTTAAGAGCTCTATTTAAAACTCTAGGATTTTATCCCTTAATTTCTAACCCAGCTATCTATTATAATAAGGTTTAAAAAATCTATATAATAACCTATATTAATAACTGCTTAATAATTAGGCCTAGCTTACTAGCTATAAATAAGCTAAAAAAGCAGCTAAATAAAGCTTATAAGCTAGAAGATAAAGAATCTACTTCCTTTTTCTTAGGAATTTAAATTATAAAGAATAGAAAATATAAAACTTTAAAGTTATTTTAGTCTTAGTTTATAGAAGAGGCTTTAGAAACTTTTAGTCTTTTAGATTTTAAATCTAACTTAATTTCTTTATAGCCTAATATTCTAAAATAACCTCTATTTAAAAAACTAGACTATAAGGAAATAAAGTTATATTAAGCTATAATAAGTACTTTAATATATTTTATACTTATAACTAGACCTAATTTAGAATTTCCTATATAGTAGTTATTTTCTTAGCTAGGGTATTCTTATATAGAATATTTTAACTAAGCTAAAGAAACTTTAAAATACTTAAAAGGTTCTAAATTACTAGCTATAACTTATAAAGCTACTAAGGAATTTTATTCTATAGCTTATAGTAATAGTAATTTTACTAGAGATAAGTCTTCTAAGTTAATCTTTAGTTATCTTATTACCTTAGGAAATACCTCTATTAGTTAGAAGTTAAAGAAAGCTTTAACTATAGCTTTATTAACTATAGAGGCTGAAATAAATACTTTAGTAGAAACTATTAGAGAGATTTTATAGTTAAAAACTTTATATAAGAAACTAAAAAGATCTATATTCTCTATAAACCTCTATTATAATAATATAGGCTTTATTTCTAACTCTTCTAATCCTAATCTTTATAGTTAAACTAAATATATACTATTAAAGTTTAACTATATAAGGGAAATTATAAAGCTAGAAAATATAAAAGTTATCTATCTTAATACTAAGGAGATACTAGTAGATAGATTAACTAAACCCCTAGCTTCTATAGCTTTTAAAAGCTATATAAAGCTCCTAGGTTTATCCTAGAAGCTTTTCTCTCTTAAATAACCTTTATAGAGGTTAAATAGAGATTAAAAAGTCTCTATTAACTAGGTTTTATTATAATTACTACTTTTCTAGCCTCTAAAGAGTATTTATCTAAATACTCCTTAATATATCTAGAAATTATAAGCTTACCCTATATTAACTTAGTAGATTATAATCTTTAAAAAATATACTATTTAGTATATATTTTTTCAGATTTTTATCTCTATAAATAAGTATAGAATATCCCTTTTTAAAGAAAGTATTAAATTTAAAAAATTATAGCTACTATAAGTTAGTAGGATCAGATTACTATTAGTAATTCTAATTACTAGCTACTAGTAATTATAACTATTAGCTTATAGTAATTATAACTACTAGCTTCTAATAATTATAATTACTAGCTATAATTACTAATAACTCCTTATTAATACTAGCTAATAGTAATTAAAATTATTATCTAATAGTAATTATAATTACTAACTAATAGTAGCTATAGTTACTATAGATTAGTAGTTATAGCCTGCTATAACTACTATAGCTTAGTAGGCTCTAGGAACTTTTAGGGGTCTGAGCTACTAATAGAGCTATTATTAGATTATTAAGCTTATTTAGTCTAGATAAGAATCTAGAAAATCTGAAAAAAATCCTAGGATATTCTTAGATAATTTAATCTATACTTAGTCTACCCTATAACCAGTTTATCCTAAACTAGATCTTAGATCTTAGATAATTCCTTTAGCTTTAAAGATAAAATATTTAATATCTATACTTAACTAATTAGTTTAAAAGCCTTTTTTAGATAAAAGTAGATCTTATAAAAGCTATATATATTAGTTAAAAATTTTAATAGTTATAAGTTAATTTTTTAGATTTCCTATAGTAATAAATTTTATAGAAAATTAAAAGTAATCTAGGAAACTACTATAGTAGGTTTTAAAGTAGTTTTTAGTTAGTAAATTTATAAAAGAAATTAGATAGAATTTTCTAATCTCTTTTATAAAAATAAGATTCTTTTATACTATATTTTATACTATATTAGATCCTTTTAGTACTAAAACTCACTGAGTTATAGTAGAGTTAGTAGTTAAGAGCTATAAGTTATAATAAACTTCCCTACTATATTATAATAGTCTTAAAGCCTAATATATCTTAAAGGCTATTGTAATTTCAATATTAGCTATTAAAAGAATATATAAATTAATAGAAGTAGAAGTTATAGCTATAGTCTAGGCTTTATAGAAGTTAAGATATATAGTATAGTCTAACTATTATATAGTAAATATTATAATTAATTATATAGTAATAAAGAGTATTATTATATATATATTCTTAAAAACTCTAGATTTAAATAAAACTAATTTAAAACTAGTAGGGATTATAAATTAGCTATTATAATTCAGACTAAATATTTTTTATATTAAAAGTAAACTTAATATAATACTAGATATATTATTCTAGTTATTAATTACTAATCTAAGGGAAATAGTTATAATAAAAAGTAAATATAATAAATTAAAATATAATATAATAAAAGAAAGCTATAATCTAGTAAAATCTAAAGCTAGAAGAATAAATTATATATTTAATTATATAGCTATAAATATTAAAGTAATAATAGACTTAGTTTTTATATAATAGCTTATATATAGTTACTAGATAGATTTAAAATTATTAAGAATTATAAAATATCTAAATCTTATAGAGGAATTAAAAATAGATAAAATAAGTAGAAAAATAATAAAAGCTAAAAAACTAAAGTTTATATTAAAATTCCTATTAAAGTAATTTTATCTAGATAAAAATAATCTTTTATTCTATATAGTAGATAATAGCTAAACTTAACTATATATATTAGAAGATTATATAATAGTATTAATATATAGTATATATAATAATAAATACTATTTTAGTATAAAATATATAATTATTAAGCTTAAAGAATATTAAATCTAATTAATTATAAAAAGGGTTTAGTAGTATATAAACTATTATTTAACTTACTACTAGATAGATATAGTTAGAAATCTATTTATAGGGGAGCTAAAACTAAGCTAGATATATTTATAATCTTTTTATATAATTATACTAGACTTTATAACTAATCTATTTAAAATTCCTTTAGTAGAAATATACTAGACTATAGAGGGATTTCTAAAATTAAATATATTAGATTCTATAAATAATATATTCTTAAAAAAGATAATACTCCTTATAAGCTATATATTATATTTAGCTATAGAATAGATAATAGTTTTAATAAAGAAACTATTCCTTATAGATTAGAGTTTTTCTAAGTATATTTTTAGTAATAGAGATCTAAAGTTTATATTAAAAATATAGAGAGAGGTATTTTATCTTATTAGAATAAAGTTACTAATATTAACTATATATTATCTATAAACTAATAGGATCTCTAAAAGAAAAAATTAAATAATAGAAATTACTATATAATATTATATACTAGAAAAACCTAATATTAAATAAATAAATATATTTCTAGCTTTATAATACTAACTAAATAATATAAAAGTTAAAATACTAAAGAGATTACTAAATAAAATAGTTATAGGATTTTAATTATATTTTAATCTAGATCTTATAAATTAAATTAATTTAATTCTCTTATAAGAGTAAAATATTACTTTAGAAATATTTAGAAAATTTTACTAGAAAGAAGTTATATTTACCCTAGATATAATAGTAATACTAGTAAAAGAGAGATATAATAAGTTAAAAATAATAATAGATATTATTAAAGATAATATTATCTATTTATATCTTTATAATAGCTATTAATTATTTAGAAATCTAAAGAAAAAGTAATTTCTAATTAGATTTAGTTCTTAGAAAATCTTTAAAATAATTTATCTATAGATAGTTAAATTAGATTTACTAAAGTATTATAAAGTATACTCTATAGTTTTAATTATATAGTTATAGAAACTAGCTTAGAGAAAGAATTCCTATAGAAAAAAGCTATTAGAATCTAGTTTAGTTAAATTAGATAAAGGAATAAATAAAATATATAAGATTAAAAGGATATTTAGCTATAGAAGAGTAAGAGGCTATTATATATAAATAGAATACTTAGTTTATTAGAAAGAATAGAAAAGTAAAAATAACTTTTAAATTAAAGAAAAAGATCTAGTTAAAAATACTTAGAACCTACTATAAGAATATAAAACTAGTAAGCTAGAGGTTTTTTTTAGTAAAGAAGCTAAATTTATATATTAGTATAAAGTTTAGTCTATCTATAGGTAAAATATATAACTAAATAATATAAAGAGTTTATTTATAAAATAGTAGCTATTAATAACTAATAGATAATAATAAAGCTAATATATTAAATATATTATAATCTAGTTAAGTTTAATAATTCTACTATATAAAAAAAGTAAACTTATAATTTTTACTTTTTTTATCTAGTTATTAATAATCTAATCTTATTATAACTAGATTAGATTTACTAATTATAAGTTCTTACTATTAATCTATTTAATATTCAGAAGATAGATAAAATTTTTCTATATAATATATATAATTTATAAACTTAGCCTCTTAATTATTAAGTTTATTAGTACTAAAAAACCCTAGTTAAACTATATTTATAAATAAGTAATAACTAAATTTAAAAAGTACTTAGTTAATAAAGAGATTAAAGCTAAATATAAATAGCTTATTAAGATAGTTTATTAGAATTTAGCTAAATATAATTATAACTCTTTAGCTCTAAGAGTTAATTATAATATTTAGTAATTAGAAATAGTTAAAACTTAGTAGAACTACTATTTATAATTAGTTAAAATTATAAACTAGATATAGAAATTAATATAATAATTTCTATAAACTCTAATCTTTAAATCTACTATATATAAAAGAAATATAACTACTATATTTTTAAAAAAGATTAAGTTTTTATTTTATAAGAATAAAAAGAAATTATCTATAGTTCTAACTAAGAATACTAATAAAAAGATTATAACTCTAGTAGTAATACTATTAAAGCCTAAAAAGATAAAAGTATTAACTTCTAAATAAATTTAAGAAAACCTCTTTATTAATATAAATAAAATCTATATTTCTATAGAGAAAAATAATAATAATAAGAATATTCTAGTTATAATATAAATAAAAACTAGCTATAAGATATTAAAGAAAGTCTCTAATAAAACTATTTAGATAAATTCTATTATAATAAAGATAAGTATAATTAAAATTATATCTAATAAAGAATTAATCTATTTCTTTTTAAATAAGAGTAAAGAACTTATAGTAAAATCTAACTAAGTAAAAAATAAAAATAAGGAGTATTCTCTTACTATTTAAAACTATAGCTATTAAATAGATTAAATTATAACCTATTAAGTTAATAATAAAATACTTTACTAAAAGATATATTTTAATTATAATTAGAAAAAGAGTAGTAAAGAATTACTTAATATAATAATACTTAATTATATTATAATAGGGTTTTAAGATATTAAGAACTTTAAATAGTTTAATTATTCCTTTATAGAAGAATATTATAAAGTAGAGAATAAACTTAAAGAAATATAGAATAAAATTATAAATATAAAGAAATTAAAAGTAACTATAGAGTATAAAGAATATATAAATAAAAGTATTTTTATTTACTATATTAAAAGATAGATAGATATAGCTATTAAGATATATATTAAAAATAGAGCTAAATATATTTATAATAAATATAATATTAAGAATTATAATAATTAACTTTTAATAAAAATTAATATTCTTATTTTCTAATATATTAATTCCTACTTTTTTAATAGCTAGATAATAATTAAATTTATCTTTCTAGATTAAATTAATCTAATAATTATTAGAAATATATTTAAAATAAAAGTAAAAACTATCTTTATATAGGAAATATATTTTAAATAGTTTAAGGAAAACTTTAAATATAAAATTAAAAAGTCTAATTATAAAATAGTTAATTAATATAATAATAAAATAATAATAAAATTTAAAAAGTATATTATTATACTAGAGAAAACTAATATTAAATTAAATCTGAAAAATACTATTATAAAAATAAGTATTACTATTCTATAGCTTAGATTTAATATATTAGAAGAAACTATTACTAAGTAAAAGATAGTTATAATATAATCTAAATTATCTATTTTATCTAAAGAAAATAAGAAAATAGAATTAGAATTAGATAAGATTTATTTAACTCTATTTAAAAAACTAATTTTATATAGTAGAACTAAATAAGCTACTAAAATATTATTAAAGAAGATTTCTACTAAACTAATTATAATAAAGTTAGCTATAAATCTAAAGATATTAACTAAATATAGAGTAAAAGTAATCTTAAGAGAATCTGCTAATTAATAAGATAAATAATATAACTTAGAGGTATAAAAAGAATAAGAAATAAATAGAATCTATTATAATAAAGAAAAATATAGAATAAATTAAGAATAGAAATAGTAAAAAAATAGTAAATTTAAATATATAGTAAATAAGAATAATTTAGAATAATTAAATTTTCTTTATAGAATAATATATATTAGCTAATTAATAACTAATTTACTTTTATTTAAATTTCTTTTATTAATTAGAATAGGCTAAATATAATTAGACTATTAGAATAATAGTATTTTTTCCTTTATTTAGAATACTTATTATACTATAAATAGGGATTAAATAGAATTATCTATAAAAGAACTAGAAATAGTTAGTAGATAGAAGGAATTAAGTCTTAAGAATTATATTATTTTATATATAAATAAAGATACTATAAACCTAGGTTTTAATTATAAGCTATTTAACTATAGCTACTCTATAACTAACTCTAAATATTCTATCTACTATACTAAGCTAGTTATAGCTAGTTTAAAGTATAATAAAAATAATAGATTAAGTAGATATAGCTACTGGATTTATAATATTAAAAGTAGCTTTATTACTATAAGTAAGTTTTTAATTAACTAGAGAAATATATAATAAATATAGTTAGTAAATAGCTATATTAAATTACTTTAGATAATAATTATTATTATTTTAAGAATTTTATTAGAAGTATTAATTAGGTTTTAAGAGATTAGAATATTTATATTAAATATTATAACTATAAGTTATTATATAGTATAAATAACTATATATAAATAGATATTAGATTAATATTAAATCTATATTATTTCTAATAAAAACTTTCTATAGTAATAAATATATACTATATTTATAAAAATAAATTAACTAATAATTTTATATAATTAACTTTTCTTATTTCTAAATAAATATAATTTTAAATTAAATTAAAATAAACTCTAATATATTAATACTAAATCTAATCTAATAAAACTAATATCCTA
>JAPDLB010000131.1:0-19971 GCA_027569935.1 Clonostachys sp. G952 | reverse complement strand
TTAAAACTATATCTTACTTAAATTATTTTAAGTATAAGAAGGTATATTATATAATTAAAGCTTCCTCCTGCTATAGTAAGTATATAAAGCTAGGTTAATCTTATAATAGTATTAAGATAGTATTATAGTATATATAATTTTTATTTCTTATTTCTCTGATCCCTACTGATTTTATATATAGTAAAATATTTAGTTACTAAAGAGTAGTATTTAGAGAATAAATTAGCTTTATCTAAGCTAGCTCTCCAGAAGGTTTTAATAAAGGTATCTTATCTTTATTATTAGTATTAGATAGCTCGGGAGAAATCCCAGTATTTATTTTATTATAGGATATATAATTTAGATAAGCAGAATAGTATTTATACTCAGGAGGAGGTAATTTTAAAGAAGTAGCAGGCTGTTAGTATAGTATAGTCCCTTAGTACTATAGGGATTATTAATTAGACTTTAATCCTTCCTGATTTTTCTAATCTTTCTTTCTTTCCTAATATTACTAATAGAACTACTAAATTAAATATTAGTACTTCTTCAGATACTTAACTAGTTCCTATATATTATTATTTCTATTATAACCTCTTTATTTTATTAAATAAAATATTTATCTATTTCTAACTTCTTTCTTTAGGATTTTTTCTAGTTTATATTCTTCTTTATAGATCTTAATTAAATAATCTTAGTCTGGGGTATTTTTTAGTACTTTCTTAAGTAATAATATATAAAAAACTGGGTAGATATATATTATATCCAGTAGTAAGAGTTTATAGTTAGTATCTGATTTTTTCTTAGTAATTTTAAATAGTCTAAGTTTTTTATAATCTAATTTATTATTTAGCCTTATTATTATAATATTTTTATAAAGTAGATAGACTTTATCTCCCTCCTTTAAAATTAGTCCCTTTAATCTTATTTTATTATAGTATTTTTTTATTTTTTTCTAGAGAAATTTTAGTTCTATTTTTATTTCAGTATATAATAAGTATAGTATTTCTTTTATAAGTATAGCAGCTAGTATATTTAGTCTATTATATTCTGGTTAATTCTGGAATTCAGGTTTATAGCTATAGTTTATATATATTAGTAATAGTTAGATTAATTCTTATACTAAACTATTATATATAATCTATACTATTAGTAGTAGTTATATCTAATTATCCTATTTATAGTTAATATATACTTATAGGTACTATTCTAAAGTTTAGTTTAAATATTCTATTTAACTATTACTTTATAGATAGTAAGCTATTAAAAGCTTATATTTTATATCTATTTATACTATAAGTAATTACTAAAACTTAGAAGTAAATATTATTCCTCTATCTGATATTATCTTATTAGATAATCTATAGTAATTAATTATATATTTTAGAAACTAGTATATAAGGTCTTCTATAGAGCTTACTTCTTTATATAGAATAAAGTATTTATACTTTATAAATCTATTAATAACTATTAGAATACTATTATATTCTACTCTAGTTATTAGTTCTTTAGATTTTAATAGTTTAATAATATAATTAAAGAATATTAATTACTATAATTATTCTAGTACTAAGACTAGTTTAAGTTCTCTATATAGTTTATATTATACAGATTTAATTTATATATATATATTATATTCTGAGACTATAGTCTATACTTCTTTTTATAGATCTAGGTAATTATAATATTATTTAATCCTATTAAATATTTTCTTAACTCCTTAGTATTCTGAGAGTAAATACTTATAGATTTCCTTAATAAGTACTATTCTTACTTCTTATTATAGTATTTTTAAGCTAGGAATAGTATCTATCTAGACCTTAGTATATACTATTTCCTTAAGTATAGCTCCTAAGGCTTTCTATACTAAGTATTCTTTATTATTTATAGTAAGTAACTATCTGTTTATCTTAGATATAGTTTACTTATATTCTAATTTATAGCTAAGAGTATTAACTCTTTTATTTTCTAATCCTTTTTAATATATTATTTTATAATTAAATTAGAATAAGTATTCAGTATAATAGATTTATCTCCTATTAAGTTATTAGGTTATAGTAAAATATTAAATATTTTTATAATCTATATATATCTTAACTTTATATATTATTCCTAAGTAGTAGTACTTAAATTCTTTAAATATATATATAATAGCTATAAATTCCTTATTATAGATAGGGTAGTTAAGTTCTATACTATATAGTTTCTTTAAGAAGAATACTACAGAGTATAGTATTCTATTATTATTTCTTTAGCTTAGTTATATACTAATTATAAAATCTAAAGTATTAGTTTTAAGTTCTACTTTCTTTATAGAGTTAAATATCTATAGTATAGGTTCTAAAAGTATTTAATCTTTAATTTTATTAAATACTTTTTACTATTTATTCTTCTATTAGAATTCTATTCCTTTCTTAGTAGTATTATATAAGGGTATAGTAATTTTCCTATAATTCTTAATAAATTATTAATAATAGTTAGTAAATCTAAGGAAGGCTTATACTTCCTTAATAGTTTTTAGTATTTCCTATTCTTTAATTATAATAATCTTATCTTATTCTATTTATATTTTATTTAATTAAATAATATATCCTAAGAAGTTAACTTCTTATATATAGAAATAGCTTTTCTCTAGTTCTACTAATAGTTTTATATCTTCTAGTTTTTTTAAGACCTTATAGATATACTCCTAGTATATTTCTAGATTATCTAAGAAGATTAAAATATTATTAAGATAAATAACTATAAAGATATTAAGATACTCCTAGAGTATTTAATTAATTATTTATTAGAATATTATAGATATATTTATTAGTCTAAAGGGTATTATAAGGTACTTATAGAGACTAAACTTTATTCTAAATACTATTTTCTATTTATCTCCTTCTTTAATTTATATTAAGTTATAAACTCCCTTTAGATCTAGTATAATAAACTACTGTTTCCCCTATAGCTAATCTCTAAGTTCTATAATCAGTAGTAGAGGTATTCTGTTTTTATATATAATCTTATTCAGCTATTAGTAATTAATAACTAAATAGAGTTTACTATTCTTTTTTAGTATAAATATTACAGGGTATTCTATAGATAAAATTAATAGCTATATATAGCCTTTTACTAATATATTATTAATATATTTACAGAGTATTTATAACTAAGGTTCTATAAGGTTATAGAGTTTATAAAAGACTAGTTCTTCTTTATTAATAATAAAGATCTTATAATCCTACTAGCTATATTCTGATAAGCTAGTTTTAAGAGTTTCTTTAAATAGTTTATTATAAACTTAGTATTCTTCTAGAATATTTTTTAGCTATTCTTTCTCCTCTATATACTTTATCTTAATATACTTATACCAGATATCTTTTTCCTTATTCTATTATACCTTTTATTAGTTATTTATTCAGCTCTATTCCTAGATTCTAATACTAAATAGCTCTAGAGATAGTTTTTCTACTTTCTTTTACTATTAGCTATATTTAACTTTATATTCTTATTATTATTTCTTTATTAGCTATTCCTAATTAATTAATACTAAGTCTATATCTAAGGGCTATTCTTATTTCTATATCTAATCTAAGATTTATATTATTTATCTTAGTTCTTATTATAATAAGTTTCTTATAGTTTTAGGTTATAGTACTATTAAAACTATAACTACTATATCTACTTATTATTATAAGTTATTATTATTATTTTTTATAGTAGTATTTTTAGGTATTAAGAAATAAATATATTTTTCTAGTATCTAATAAAATTTTAATTTCTATTAATTCTAATTTAGGTACTTAGGAGGGTACTACTACTCTATATAGCTAGTATACTAATTAATTAGTAGGTTTATATCTTATAGCTATAGTAGTTCTAATATAATATTATAGCCTCCTAGTAGTACTAAATTATATATAATATTAAATTTCCTTCTTTAGATTTTAGTTATAAAATAATCAGTCTCTAAGTTAATAATTCTATTATTATACTTAAATTTTAAGCCTTCTATATTAGCTACTATATAGGTTTCTTTCTTCTTCCTCTATAGTAAGCGGAGTTAGTTAATTACTGCTAGTAAGATATAATTCTCCTATACTCTATAGTTAATAAATACTATAAACCAGTTCCCCTTAATCTCTATTTCTATAAGGATATATATAGAGCTTCTAGCTTCTATTACTCCTAGGGTCCTCTGATCTATTATTAATATTATACTGTACTATAGCTCTATTATAGATAGTTTAGATTATTTTTTACCTAGTTAACTTATTCCTTAAATATACTATACTTATTATTATATTTTAATATCTATTTTAGGATTTCCTCTAGTATATTAGATATATTTATATATCCTAGGATATATTATTAGAATTTCCTTAGCTATTTACTATATTTATTCTATTCCTTAGGAGATATAGCTTCTTTATAAAAGTAGCCTATAGCCTATTCTTATTTATCTATAGAGATAATTACTAGTTCTTTATCAGACTTCTTATCTTCTATTAATAATACTATTATAGCTTATTCTTAGTACTAGTATTCTATTTCTTCCCAGACTTAGTATTACTTAAGTATTTACTTAGTAAGATTCTTATTATTATCTCTATTCCTTACTAGATTAAGTACTAGTTATTTAGTATATAGATAGTTAGGGTACTACTAATTATAATATTATTTAATATACTCTCTATAGTTATAAGCAGCTTAATTTTCTTAGGTTTTCTACTTATACTATAGTTTAATTTTTTTATTCTTATAGATCTTATATTACTATTTATTATATATATTAGCTAGTATAGTATTAGTTTTATAATTCTTAGAATACTTCTCTAGATCCTATTTAAAGATAGAGTATTAATTAATATTAGGTAGCTTATTTATAAAGTATAATATTTCCTTACTAGTATACCTGGGTAGTATATTTTTATATAGCTATAGGAAGGTATTATTTCTAACCTTCTATTACTAATAGATAGTATAAAAAATATTATAATATATTAACTATAATTCTTTATAATACTTAGTCTTTAAGATATTTTTCTAACTTCTGAGCAGCTTATATAGGCTGTTTAGATAGCGGATAGTATTTATAGTTCTTTATCTATAGACTATAAGTACTTCTACTATAGCTAGATCCTACTCTTTAATCTTTTATTAGTAGTAGGTATAGACTTCCTTATATTCTCCCTATATTATATTTTTTATCTATATATATTATTTTTCTTCCTCTAGTATATATTTAATAAACTGATTATTATATCTAAATACTATCTTATATATTATAAGTAATCTATATTCAGGGTCTGTTTATTCCTTCTTATACTTTTTTTTAAGGTTTTTAAATATTCTCTTAATTTATTTTTAGTTTTCTATTACTACCTTATTATTCTAATCCTTTAAGTCTTCTAGTATCTTATAGAAGGGTAGTATATATATTTTAGAAAATTTAGGAACCTTAATATTATCTAGGATTCCTTTCTAAGTAATCCTTCTAACTATTCTAAGAGTTTTAATCTTAGTTTTTCTAGTTACTTCTAACTATTTCTTTCCCTTCTTAGTAGGTTTCTAGTTCTTCTGCTTTTTAGATTTTAGATATTAAGATAAGATATATCTGATTTTATTATAATTATAGTATTTATATTTCTCTATAGCTCCTAGCTCTATAGGATCTATATATATCCTAGAGACTATAGTTTATTATTATAGTTTACTAGTATTAGTATAGTAGTTTATTTACTGTTTATATATTTACTACTAGTATTACTAGTTATTAATTCTTATAGCTATAGTTATATAGTTATAAATACTTACTAATCTGTTTTTCTTATAGAGTTCTTTCTAAACTTCTTTTTTAAATTAGTTAAAGTAATAAGATATTATATATTTATAATTCTAACTAGTTCTAGTTAAAAGCTAAAGGTATTTAGTACTAAAAACTAATACTAATCTAGTCTAAGTAAGTAGATTAATTTTATACTCTACTTTATACTTCTTATCTTATATTCCGAAGGTTTAGTAAAGAACTTCTATAAAGTAATTAAAGTTTATTATAATACTTATAGTTTATTAATTTCTATATCTACTAAGATATTCCCTTATAATAGATTTAAACTAGTTAAAAGTATTTCCCTTAAGTTATAAGTAGGTATATATAACTTATCTTTTATTAGTATTAAAGGTAATAGGGAAATAGTTAAAGTATACTTATAGTTAAGTTATAAATCCCTAAAGTTTAGCTTATATTCTATTAAATATCTTAGGTACTAATAGCTTAAGCAGTATTCCTAGTTCTTATCTATTAGCTATAGTCTAGGCCTGAGCTTATAGGTTAGTATTCTAAATAGCTTACTATTCTATCAGGTTAGTTATAGTTACTATCTCCTATTATATAGTTATAAGGTACTCCTAAAGTTAGAGAATTTACTCCCTAAGGAGTTTAACTTCAGTATTATTATTACTACTGCTACTACTATTACTATTATCCTTATCTATTATATTATTAGTATATAGAGCAGGTAGGTTATTAGTAGCAGTAGGAGTATAGTACTACTGAGCTTATAGAACTATAGCAGCTATAATATCTTCTTTATTATTATATAGTAATTAAGATAAGGTAATTAGCTGAATAAGAGTTATTAATATATAATAGTTAGATAATTTATACTAGATAGGGGTTTAGAGTAGGTTAGGGTTAAACTAATCAGAGTATTATTCTGAGTAGTATAATCAGGTTATTATAGACTATATAATATAAATTACTATTAATATATAAGTATTATAGAGCTAGTAATAATAGATATATAGATAGTTATATTAATAACTATCTAATAGAGTATTTCTATCTAGTAAAATAAATATATATATATACTAGAGGCTTATAATAGCTTACTAATAATCCAGAGTAAGTTTAGCTGAGGATTATTCAGACTTACTAGTAATCCGGAGTAATCTATCCCTTATTAGTAGAAAAAGTAGGGTATACTATATAATATAGCAGGTATATACTTTATTTATAATAATAGTATAAGATTAACTATATTATAAATAAAATTAACTTATACTTAAGATAGTACTATAATTATATTAAGACTAGTAAGTAAAGAATAATTTAATAAATTATTAGAAATATCTCTAACTTAATAAAGAACTAGAAAGAGCTAAAGAGCTTCTAGCTACTATTACTAATAATAGAGCTAATACTATTTATAATACTATCTAAAAATAATAGTAAATAATATAATAAATATCTATTAGTAGCTCTATATATAATCTGAATATAGATTAGTATATAAAGATATTATATAGAAGTCTATTAATAGATTAATAATTAGAAAAGAGAAGGGAATATAAAATAGAAGGCTTTATAGCTATAGTTACTTCTATAGATATCTAGTATTTACTATTAGTATTTCTTTTATAAATAGACTATAAGTAGATAGTTTAAAGTTAGTTATAATAAAACTAAGTTATTTATTATTATTTATACTAAAGATCTAATTATATAGTTTAAAAAAATATATAAGATATAGGAGTAGTATTTTAAATTAAGTAATTAAATAGCTATTAAGATAGCTAGTAATAGATTAAAGTTAAATAGCTAGTTAGATTTTATAGGCTAGATATAATATCTAGAAGGCTTATAACTAGATACTCTATAGAAGGTATTAAAACCAGCTAAAGAAAATAAAATTATATTATAGTAGGTATTAGGGGTTCTAGAGTAAATTATAGATTAAGCTCAGATTATAATAATACTAAGGAAAGTAAGAAAACTAATACTTTTTAAGATTTAGTAAAAAGAGATATATTTAAAACTAAAATAGCTATTTAATAACTAGCTAAAGAATAATATATAGATATAATATAAGAATATATTCTATAAGATAATATATATATTATAGTAGTTTAAGAACTAGAATAATAATTAATAGTTACTATATTAATTATTAGTTTAATAGGAAGATTAATAGAACTACTTCTATAAAGCTATTAAGAAATAGAATATTAATAGCTTAGTAATAGTAAAGTAGGAGATACTAGAGTAAATATATCTGAATATAATTATTAGATAGCTAGATTACTTATTAAAGTAGAACTACTATAATAATATTATAATTAGCTATCTAGTAGTTATAGGGATATAGAAAGATAGTAAGTAAAAGGATATAGTTAACTATATATCTATCTATTTAGCTATAATTAAAATAGTATAAATACTAATAGTCTACTAAGTATACTTAGAGTAGGAAGATAAAATAGCTATACTAATAGTTACTATAGATAAATAGGAATAAGTAAAGATAGATAAGGATAAGATATATAATAAGGTATAGAGTATATTTAGAATTATATAGGGTAAGATAGAGTAATTTATAATATAGATAACTAACAGGCTAGAGGTAGAGCTAATACTAATAGACTAAATCTTTAAAGTATATATATATAGAATATATATCTAATTTAATATAGTAGTAGGAGATAGTATTAATTAGAATAGTAAATATATATTATATAAACAGATTAAGTTTAGTATAAGCTAGCTAATAGAAATACTATATTAGCTTATATAGAAGTCTAGAGAGCTTTTAGAAAAGCTAGTAATAGTAAAGATAGAAAGGCTTAAGGTAATACTAGGGATTAAATAGTTTAAGATAGAGAATAACTATAGTAAGGACTAGATTAGCTATTTATTCTTAGAGAATAATTATAATAAGTAGCTAGATAAGGATTATAAATAAGTTCTAAACCAGATTATTAAGTTCTAGAAAAGAAGGATAAAATAGATCTCTATTAGGGGTAATAATAAAGCTCTATATAAGATTAATATAGTTTATATATATAGATAAAAGCTAGAGTAGTTTTAAAAGAGGATATTCTTACTAATATATATAATATTAATATTAATATAGATACTAAAGATCTTAGGGATTTAGTTCTATAATATAATAAATAGTAATATAAGAAATATATTTATATATAACTAGATAATATACTTTATAATATTATACTATAAGAACTTCTAGAGGATAGAATAGAATAAGATTATTTATTAATATTTACCCTAAGAGATAGAAGAGCTTTTAGTATAGTACTTATAGTTAGTACTACTATTCTAATAGTAGGTATAGAGTATTTTAAAAGGAGTAGATAAATATAGTATATTTCTATAGGTAGATAAGATTATTAAGCTAAGGGAGGATAAAAAGAGAGATAAAGAGAGGGAGAGAAGAAATAAGAAGAGGGAAAATAGAAAGGATAAGGTAGATAGTAAGGGATTAGAGATAGAAGTAGAGGGTTTTAAGTACTAGCTAGATAAGTATAAGTAGATATTAGACTAAGTATAGAGGATTATATAATAGTAGAGTAAGTAGCTACTTAAGATATAACTAAATATTAATTTATAGAGATATATTATAATTATAATTATAAACTAATATCTTAAATAGTTATTTAAATAGAATAAAATAAATAGTAAAGATAATAAGAAGGAGGGAAATAATTTTAATAATAATACTCTAGATCTATAATCAGGGTATAGAATATATATAATCAGAATAGTATATATATAAAAGCTATAGTAGGATTAGTTTAGAATAGTATAATAATAGAATTAATTTTAGTTAGTAAGCTAATAGTAGTACTAATTCTTTAATTTAGATATAGAGGACTAGATAGAGGTAGAGCTAGTAAAGTAGAGCTAGAAGCTATTTAATATAATATAAGAAGAGATAAAGTTCTAGTAGTTTAAATAGCTATAGTAGGTAGATATATATAGATAACTATAAATACTACTAGAGCCTAGAGTAGAGTTCTATAGTAGATAGTAGGTAGTAATATAATTAATTATATATAGGGAGAGCCTAATAGTATAGATTATTAGTATAGGGAGTAATAAGAGCTTATTATTTATACTATTAGTATTTTACTTAATAGGTAGTATAATAATTATAATTATACTACTAATATTACTATAGGAGGATATATATAAATAGTATAAGAATAATAGGATTAAGTTATATATATAATAGAGCTAGTAAGATAACTAGATAGTAATAATTATATTTATAATATTAGAATTAGCTATAATAAAAGAATTCTATAACTTTATAAACTAACTATAGAGTTAGTAGGTATTAGACTAGGTAATAGTAAATAAATACTATATTTTACTTAATAAGAATCTCAGATTCTAATTATAGCTAAGAGAACTAGAATCTATTCTACTAGAGTAGTATTGTGCTTTATCCAGCCTTAACTAGCTAAGGTTTATAGTTATAAATAGAGGTATTCTTCTAATTAGTAACTATATTCTATAGTTATATAGGTTAAAGCTACTTATTATAAAACCTATACTTATAAGACAGATTATATAATTATAATAGCTTAATTCTTTTAATTATAGCCTGATTAGATTCTTCCTTTTAAAGAAAGGCTTATTTATAGTACTATAAGTACTATCTTTAAAGAAAAAACCTACTACTCTAATAGTTAATCCAGCTTAATAAATAGAACTATATATAATTATATATATTCTAATATATAAAGGAAAAGTTTTTTAGCCTCTATATACCTTATATTAAATAAGGCTATTATATAGCTTATATTAGCCTAGTAGTATAGTATCCTCCTTCTAATTTTAACTTAACTTAATTTAATTATCTATTTACTATTTTTCTATCTATATTACTTTTAATCTATATACTGCTTTCTTCTATCTCAGATTCTAATTCTACTAAGCTAGCTTATAGGCTACTATTCTATTTTTTATAGCTTCTTTTCTTAGTACTATCTACCTCTAAGATACTGTATTTAGCTAGTATTACTAGCTTTATACCCTTAGAGATAGCTCTACCCTAGTTAGCTGATTTTAATAGGGTTATAAGATTTTTAACTGTATTTCTAGCCGGGGTTATCCTCTTTAAGATAGAGGCTATAAATTCTATAATTAGGCTATTAGTTTAGGAGGCTTTAGTTAATTTCTTTATTAATACTACTATATTATTTATCTTACTCAGAGTATCCTAGTATATAATATACTCTATATTCTCTATAAAAGAATACCTTTACCAGGTTAATATTAATATACTAACTATATTATCTAAAGGATAAATATTCTTATTAAAAATACTAGCTTATATAGCTATCTCTAGTAGTAGTACTAAATTCTTTAATTAATTAATAACTCTTAGCTTATTAATAGAACTCCTATAGACTCTTTACTAAGTCTCTATTCTATTTATTCTTTTAATAGCTATACTATTAAAAATATTTATCTATTTATTAATAGAAGCTATTTTCTTATTAGTAGTAATAACTTTATTAATAATTTAATTAGTTCTAGTATATAGTATCTTAATAGACTCTTATAGCTAGTTAACTTCTATATTATAATTAGTAATCTTCTCTATTACTATAGCTAGATTAATATTTTCTTTAGTAGACTATAGCTAAATCCTACTATAAAGTTCTATTTTTCTATAAACTATTAAATCTATCTAATCTATAGATATAAGTATTACTATAATCTGTATATTAAAAAAGCAGGGGGCTAAAAAATATAAAGTAAGAATATTAACTTTTAATAATATAAGGATTTTAATATACTTTTTAGTAATTCCTATAGTAGGATTATAAAATCTACTAATCTCTACTTTAGTAGCTCTCTTAATAGTAGCTCTTATATAATAGATAAATAGTATCTTACTAGTATAGCCTGATTTAGACTTCCTAATCTCCTTAGAGATTTCCTTAAAATACTAAACTACTATATTATATTCCTCTTAAAGTTTATTAAAACCCTTATTATTATTATTATCCAGCTTAGCTCTTACTATATTATAATTAAATATAATAGCTTAAATATAGATACTAGAGCCTAGGATAAAGTTAAATCTAATATTAGTAATATCTGCTTTAATACCCTGGACCTACTTCTAATAACTATTAACTTTAGTAAAGTCTATTATATAATACTCTAGCTTAGCAGATTTTTTCTTTATTATCTGGGCTATATCCTACTCTAACTTATTATTATTCTTATCTTTACTAAGATTAGAATTAGTATTCTGCTTATTACTAATTTTAATAACTATCTTATATAAGTCTATCTAGATAATATTCTTATTAAGCTCTTCTCTATTAAGGTTTTCTTTATTAAGATTATCTTTATTAAGATTATCTTTATTATTCTTTATATTAATATCCTCTATACCTTCTTTACTAATAGTTTTATAGACCTCCTTATTCTCTTTATTAGAGTATTTAATAACCCCTTAGTAATAATAAAGAGATCTAGTAACTCCCTTCTTAGTAGGAGTTATTATAAATATATTAGTTTTACTAGTAGTACTTAAGGCTATATAATAGATATTAGATTTAGCTATCTCCTTATCCTAGTTATTACCTATAGTTTTAGCTCTAATCTAGGTATAGATAATAGGAGTATTATCTATCTTAGTTATAATTAAGTTCTATCTAGAGATAGTAAGAATATCCGAACTATCTATCCCCCTGGTTTAGCTAGTTTAATCCTTATTATCTTTAAGTCTATATTAAGAAGATATAATAAGACTATATAGTATTCTTAGGATAGTATTAGTATAAATACTATCTCTAGTAACTATATTAAGATATTCCTATATATTATAATCTTCTATTATACCTTACTTAATAATCTCTAAATTTACTACTACTTATAGACTTCTAATATTCTTTCTAATATTATTAAAGTTAATAATAGCCTTATAGTCCTTAGTATAGTTTAAGAGTTCTAAGGTATAATAAACTATTAACTAATATAACCTATTACCTATTAGTTTTAATAAGTATTTTATAAAAGTTAGTAAAAAGCTATTAAGTTCCTAGTAAATATAGTTAAAATAAGCTCTTTTAGTAACTATCTTTAGTATAGGAGGATTAGCTTCCTCTAAATCTGTTTTTATAAAAATAAAATTATTAGGAGAAAAGCTATAGTTAGCTTCTATTTCTACTATAACTTAGTAAAGTTAAAGTATATAGGGGAAAAAAATAATATAAAGCCTTTAGAGAGTATATATATTATTATTATAAATTATATTCACCCTAGTAATATAAACTTCTACTTTTTATAGATATAATTTACTACTAACTATTAGTAGCCTGCTATATATATACTACTCTGGGTAACTTATATTATACTACTACCTACTCTAGTTTTTTATTTACTTAAATATATAAAGCTAGTAATTAAAATCAGTAGTTTCTAGACTAGCTCTATATTTCTAAAGTAAATCCTAAGACCTAATAATTAGATCCTTTTCCTTTATATATAAATTATACTAGCTTCTCTATTCTTTTTAGTATATAAAGTATTCTACTTAATTTATATAGCCTCTAGTTTTTCTATAACTAACTATATATTTAACTTTATATATATTATCCTCTCCTGCTTTTCTAAGCTTAACTAGATCAGACTTAGAAGGAGTTCTACTATATAGATCTTTTTCTTATATTAGTTTCTATAGCTATACTATAGAGATTACTAGATAGATACTATAGTAAGCAGAGAAGTTTAGTTTAACTATCTAAGGGTAAATTACTTTCTCTACTTCCTATAAATCTAATTTTATTTAAAACTATTTCTTCTTTAGCTTTCTAGATAGGTAGTATCTATTATAAAGCTGAAGATATACTATATTACCCTTATAGAAGTCAGTAGGAGTTCTCTACCTATTATATCTCTCTTTTACTAATATAGCTACTATATCTAATAGGAGTATAGCTTCTTTCTAATATACTATTTAAAAGACTTCTAAAGTTATACTAGTTTTCCTATTAGGCTCTAATACTAACTCTTTAGCTATATCTAGATCTAAGAATAGCTAAAATCCTATTATAAGCTTATTTAGAGAGTAACTGAATATATTATTTTTTATATTATTAAGACTGAATTATAATACTAATAAAAGCCTAATCTATAGAATTAATAAATTAGTAGATATATAATACTGAATTATAATCTTAACTATCTAGTTCTTCCTCTTAGATATATTATCTATCTGAGGGTAGTAAATAGTTAATATTAGTAGTTTTATCTATAGAATTCAGAAGATTTCCCTCCAGATCTTCCTAGTAAACTTTAAGTTTCTATTACTTAAGATCTACTTTAATATACCCTAATTAGCTAAAAGCAGCTTAATTAGAATAACTTCTACCTAATCTATAATTATATATCTTATATTCCTAGATATTAGAATTATTTTCTTACTAAATATATATATTATAGTATATAAAGTATTAAAAATATTAAATCCTGCTTTAATCTATCTAGATCCTATAGAGGAAATTTTTAGTAGATTAATAATAAAATCCAGTATAATAGTATAAAATAGCTATAGATATATCTAAATCAGTCTTAACTCCTCTATTAGAGGTTCTCTACTAATTCTATTTTCTTAATAGATTAGGTAGAAATTAATATATTTATATACTATTTTTATAAGACTATAAATTTAATATTTATTAAGTTCTATTACTATTCTCTTTATACTGAAATAATACTTCCTATTATATATACTTTCTAGTAAGTTAAGGATATAGTTTTATAGAATATAAAGCTATTACTAGCTATTTCCTACTAAGTAGAATAATAAACTATCCTCCTCTAAACTAAACTACTTTAGAGGGAAATTCAGTATAAACCTTAGCCTAGTAGCTACTACTACTTTTTAGCTTTTTCTAATTAATTTTATATATTTAATCTTATTCAGATACTCTATAATCCTTATATATTTTAGATCTAACTTATATCCCTATAAAATCCTCCTAGTAAATACTAAATCTATTACTACTTCTGTACTTATTATAGTATAATTTAGTTCTACTTTAGTTCTAGCTACCTCCTCTTCCTAAAGTAGAAAAATATCTTCTATAATATTATACTATAGCTTATTATAGTTACTTTCAGCTACTATATACTACCTAGGCTCTTAGACTAGTAGTCTTAATAGAGTATTTAGAACTATATTAAGTTTATCTTCTATATAGAAAATTTTAAGCTTAAATTATAATATCTAATTTATAATACTTATTAACTTTAAGTTAACTTTATTTAAATCTATTATTCAGAGTAAGATATATATTATAATTCCTCTTATTACTATATAGTCTATAATTATATTAACTAAATAATAGCTAGATTAAACTATTTATCTTAATTTTCAGATTATCCAGGCTACTACTATAACCTCTGCTTCTATTAATCTATAAGTCTTTTTAGTAGTAGAAGTTATTCTTAATAGGAATATTACAGGCCTTAATCTTATAGATATAATTTCCTTCTCTAGAATTCCTTCTCTATTCTACTTATAGTTTAATTAGAATATATATATACTAAATCCCTTCTTATATATATCTACCTTTATAAAAAGATACTTTTCCAGATCTATATACTATAGGAAGAATTACTTACTAAATACTTTTTATAGTATTTAGAATAATTTAATCTCTAAATCTATTAGCTCGAATACTAGTTTCTTTATATATACTTTATATACTGCCTTATTAACTCCTTCTAGTATAATATTATCTTCTTTTACCTTTTTTATTAGGCTGGTTTTATATATCTATAGCAGCTTTATTATTATATTATACTAAGGTATACTATCTCAGAGCTATCCTACTATCCTAAGATAGATTTCCAGTACTAATAGATTATTAGGGAATTCTAGCTTAGTAAATATAACTAATCTCTTATTAGTTTTATAAATTCCTTCCCTATTTACTATATATCTAAGTAGCTTTATACTCAGATAGATAATAAATAATTTATCTATTAAAATATAAATATAGTTTTTATTTAGTATTTAAAAGACTTACTAAATATAGTTAAAATACTCCTCTACTGAGTCTGAAAAGATTATTATATTATTAATATAAGCTCTTATAAAATACCTATATTTATATAGTATCCGGTCTATAAAATACTAACTGAAACTCAGTAAGTTATAAAAGCTTATTAGGATAATATTAGAAACCTCTAATCCTCTTTCAGAGATAACTACTATCCTATTCTTATACCCTGTATAAACTAGAAGCTAGAAGAAGAATTTTACTATATTAAATATAGTAAAGAACTTCTTTCTTTTTATATCTAATAGAATATCTATCTAATCTAGTAAGGGATATATATCTAGTATTATATTACTATTTAATAGCTGGAGGTTAATTATAACCCTTCCCTTATATTTTCCTTTAACTATATACTAAATTATAAATACTAGATAGATAATTAGAGCTAGTAGATCTATTAGCTCTATTTTACTATTAGCTATTAATTTATTATAGGTTTTATTAAGAAAATAATAATCTTCTTACCTAAGGGGATATAATCAGACTATCTTTTTCTAGTTCTACTAACTATTAATTAATTCTACCCTTATTTTTATCTCTTCCGGTATTAGGATTACTCCCCTATCCCTATAGATATTATATTTATCTATTATTTAGATAAAGCAGTCTACTAGTACTTTATTAAGGTTTACTATATAGACCCTGAACTTATTCTTCCTTACTAAAATCTCTACTAATTTTAAGATTCTATAATTAAGTAAACTATTATTAATTACTAGTAACTAGGGATTAGTTAGATTTATATTACTATCTAGATAGTTTCTCTATTACTTAGTATCTTTTATAGCTATCTTATTAATAAAGTTAAGGTACTTATCTATATTATTAAAATTAACCTTTAAAGGGGAAAAACAGTTAACTTCCTCCTCCTCTATAAGTACTACCTGCTTATTACTAATATACTATTTAATTCTACCTATAGTCTAATTATATAATAATACTAATAGCTTATCTAAAGTATTACTAAAAACTACTAGTTATAGGTTTAATCCTTCTACTATTATATTAAAAGCTACCTTATAAGTTAAGATAAAGTAAAAAGCTTCTTAGATACTAAACCCTCTATCTATAGTACTCTATTTAATTACTATAAATATCTTTTCTCCTAGCTATAACTTAGTATTTTACCAGACTCTTATATCTATCTTATAATAGATTCTAGATCTAAAGATAGTTACCTCTATCTTTATATAATATACCGAATAGAAAATAATACTTAGATTAATAAAATCTATCTTAGCTCTATACTTATATAGAAATCTAGTTCCTAGTAGGAGTTTTAGTCCTAAGCTTATTATAATATCAGCTGAAACTATAAAATAGCTGGAAACTTCTACTCCTATAGTAACTCTAGATATATAGAAGTTAAAAGTTATAGCTTCTGAGATTAAGAAGTTAGAATTTACTCCTATTACTTACTTAGGTAGTTAACTTCTATACTATATATTTTTACTAAATCTTACTAACTATTCTCTATTAACTAGTACTATAGAAGTACTAGTATTAATATATACCTTATAGGAATTACCTTTATTATTAAACTTAATAGATATCTTAAGATATATATTAGCTTTCTTTTCTAATCTCTCAGTTATATCAGGCCTTCTGATTACTTTAATTACCTGGTTTTTTTATAGTACTGTTGATTTTAGAGAGGTTATAACCTCTATAAATTAGTGGGGTTTTAGCTGCTACTAGCGGTTATAACCACTAACTGCTAGCGATCTTAGCCACTGGCTATTAGTGATCAAATTAGCTATTAAAGACCGCTATTAGCGGTCCCAGCTACTAGCCGTTAGCGATCGCAGCCACTAGCTGCTAGCGATCGTAACCACTAGCTTCTAGCGATTGCGGCCACTGGCCACAACCGCTAATAACCCCCTGCTAACGCTAGCCAATAGCGGTTGAGATCGCTATCTCTTAGCGATAACAATCACTAGCCAATAGCGGCTGCAGCCACTGTGGGTCAGTGGCTACAGCCCGCTATAACCGCTACGGCTTAGCGGGCCCTAGGAACCCTCAGGGGTCCGGGCTACCAGCAGAGCTATTATTAGGTTATCGGGCTTATCTAGCTCAGATAAGGGTCTAGAAAATCCGGGAAAAATCCTAGGATATTCTCAGACGACCTAACCTATACCAGGCTACCCTATAACCAGGCTACCCTAGACTAGGTCTTAGATCTTGGATAATTCCTTCAGCTTTAAAGATAAGATATCTAATATCTATACTTAACTGATCAGCTCAAGAGCCTCTTTCAGATAAAAGTAGGTCTTATAAAAGCTATATATATCAGTCGAAGGTTTTGGTGGTTGTGAGTTGATTTTTTAGATTTCCCATAGTAATGAATTTTGCGGAAAATCAAAAGTAGCCCGGGAAGCAGCTTTAGCGGGATTTAGAGTAGTTTTTAGTCGGTAGATTTGTAAGAGAAATTAGTATAATTTTCTGGTCTCTCTTACAAAAATAAGATTCTTTTGCGCTATATTTTGCACTATATTAGGTCCCTCTAGTACTAAAACTCACTGAGTAATAGCGGAGTTAGCAGTTAAGAGCTGTAAGTTATAGCGAACTTCCCTGCTGCGTTATAGCGGTCTCAAGGCCTAATACACCTTGAAGGCTACTGTAATTTCAACAAGTACTACTTAGGTAAATACTTATTCTTATAAAATATATATTAGGATCTGCTTTTCCTAGATAAAGGCTACTATTTTAGTTCTATTAGTAAAAGCTGAAGCTTTATCTGCTAACTCGCTCTTATTATTAGTAAATTCCTTAATAAGGGTAAACTCTTTATTCTTTAAATCCCTCTCTTTTTCTATAAGGTTTATATTATTAGACCTTAGGTACTTATCCCAGCTAATCCTATTACTATTTTTAACTCTGTACCTATAGTAAGTATACTTTTACAGCTAGAATCTAGCCTTCCCTCTATAGGGTTACTAAAAATATCCCCTTAATAGACAGTCTCTTTTATTAAATAACCTTTCTTCTATATCCTGCTGATTAGGGCTTTTTTATTATCTATAGTATAGCTTCTTACTATATCTCTATAAATAGCTACTATAATTACTATTATCCTTTAACTGGTTCTATCTTATAAAGTAGCTATCTTCCTCCTTACTAATAGCTTCCTATAGCCCTTCAGGAGAATATACTATATTTACTTTAGTTAGATTAATAACCTGCCTATCCGGCTGTATACTAGTTACTCTTAGCCTTTCTATAATACTATACTATTTTTCTTTAACCTTATAGATCTAGTTAGATAAATTATCTGTTTCAGTTAGTACTATATAGAATTACTTTAGCTCAGGGTATATTACTATATATACTTAGAGTAGTAGTTACAGATTTATTATCTTACTATAAGCTCTAGTCTAATAGAATACTAAAGTTATAAATTTCTATAATAACCTTTCCGAATAAATATCCTTAATAGTATATTTCTCCTTAGTAAGTTACTTTAGTACTTTAGCTAGCTGTATACTGAATTCCCTAATAAGCTTAGCTTCCTAAGTCTTATATAATATCTTTACCCTTAACTTCTCTATTTCTCCTAGCTACTAATACTACTATATTAATACTAGACCTTAAAATAGCTACTATAAATTCTACCTAATATAGCTAGCTTTTATAGTACCTAATAATATCTACTTAGTTTTAATAGCTTTAAGCTATAAGGTAATATCTTAAAAAACTATTAGCTTTCTATCTATAAAGATATCTTTATTATTAATCTTATCCCTATTCTTATTTAGTAAAAATAACCTAATATCTATTAATTTCTACTTAGGAATATAGATATTATCCAGGTTACTTACTACTAGGTCTATAATACTTAGTTTTTTATATAGTCCTTAAGGTAGACTTAGCTTATACTAGAGCTTATTTAGTAGTTAAGAGAATTTCCTATTCTTATAAAACCAGCTCTAGTTATCCTCTGATTTCAGTAGTAGTACTACTACTAGGATCCTTATATTATTAGTTCCTACTCATATATAGAATAATACCTTAGGGTTAGAATATACTTAAAAAGAAAAAAATAGAAAAATATTTTTATTATATTTTATTAAAGTCTATTAAGAATAAGTAATTCTAAAAATACCTACCCTATAT
>JAPDLB010000130.1:0-20653 GCA_027569935.1 Clonostachys sp. G952 | reverse complement strand
CTATTAAATTAACTTTATTTAATTTAACTTTTCTATCTAATAAACTTTCTAATAATTCTATTCTATTTAATTCTCTTCTACCTAATAATACTAATTAAAATAGATATTTATTTATTTAACTTAAAGAACTACTTTAGCCCAGATTAACTCAAATTAGTATATTACCTACTAGTACTATATATAGTACCTTAGGTTATAATAATTATTAAGTACTAGAGGAATATTATTATAGTCCTCTATAAGTATATTATTAAAGATTAGGTCTATCTCTATATCCTTACTAGCTATAAGATAGAGTAATAGTTCTAGTAGATATAACTACTAGGTCTATATATAAAAGAGTAGCTTTATTACTATAAGTAAGCTTATAATAGAGTATAAGCTTAAATAATTAATATTTAAAAAGAGATCCTAATAGTTATTACTAATAACTATTATTATATATATAAGGATCTAGTTACTTATAATAACTAGGCTCTAGTTATAGGGGATAATTATATTAGAGATATCTATTATTACTATTATAAAAGGTAGTTAGTAATAAGTTATAAAGAGAGATAGTTAGTAATAATAAGCTTAGAGAGGTATTATAGTTAATTATAAATAATAAGTATCCCTCTTTAGAGCCTATAGTTAAATTATATACTTAATAAGCTCTTTTTAGAGTTTTTAGAGTTACTATTATCTGTACTTTAGCTAGTTATATAATAAAAAGTAAAAAAAAATAGAGTTAAAGATTAGATATAGATTAGAACTTAGTTAAAAACTAATTATATAGATTATATTATATATAGCCTAATCTTAGGATATTACTCCTTATATATAGTAAAAACCCCTAAAAAAAAAAAAAAAAAAAAATATATATATAATAATAAATACTATTTTAATATAAAATATATAATTATTAAGTTTAAAAAGTATTAAATCTAGTTAATTATAAAAAGGGTTTAATAATATATAAACTACTATCTAACTTACTACTAGATAAATATAACTAGAAATCTATTTATAGAGGAACTAAAGCTAAACTAAATATATCTATAATCTTTTTATATAATTATACTAGATTTTATAATTAATCTATTTAAAATTCCTTTAGTAGAAATATATTAAACTATAAAGAAATTTCTAAAATTAAATATATTAGATTCTATAAATAATATATTCTTAAAAAAATAATACTTCTTATAAGCTATATATTATATTTAGCTATAGAATAGATAATAGTTCTAATAAGAGAATTATTCTTTATAGATTAGGGTTTTCCTAAGTATATTCTTAGTAATAGAGATCTAAAGTTTATATTAAAGATATAGAGAAAGATATTTTACTTTATTAAAATAAAGTTACTAATATTAATTATATACTATTTATAAATTAATAGGATTTCTAAGAAAAAAAATTAAATAGTAGAAATTACTATATAATACTATATATAAAAAGAATCTAATATTAAATAAATAGATATACTTCTAGCTTTATAATATTAGCTAAATAATATAAAAGTTAAAATACTAAAAAGATTATTAAATAAAATAATTATAGAATTCTAATTATATTTTAATCTAGATTTTATAAGTTAAATTAGTTTAATTTCTTTATAAAAGTAAAATATTACTTTAGAAATATTTAGAAAATCTTATTAAAAAGAGATTATACTTATCTTAGATATAGTAATAATACTAATAAAAGAGAGATATAATAAATTAAAAATAGTAGTAGATATTACTAAAGATAATATTATCTATCTATATCTCTATAATAACTATTAGTTATTTAGAAATCTAAAGAAGAAGTAGTTTTTAACTAGATCTAATCTTTAGAAAATCCTTAAAATAGTTTATTTATAAATAGTTAAATTAGATCTATTAGAATACTATAAAGTATACTCTATAGTTTTAACTATATAGTTATAAAAACTAGCTTAGGGAAAGAATCCTTATAGAAAAGAGCTATTAAAACCTAGTTTAATTAAATTAGATAAAAGAATAGATAAAGTATATAAGATTAAAAGAATATTTAGTTATAAAAGAGTAAGAGGTTATTATATATAAATAGAATATTTAGTTTATTAGAAAGAATAAGGAAATAAAAATAACTTTTAGATTAAGAAAAAAAATCTAGCTAAAAGTATTTAGAACCTATTATAAGAATATAAAGCTAGTAAGCTAGAGGTTTTTTTTAATAAAAAAGCTAAGTTTATATATTAGTATAGAGTTTAGTTTATTTATAGATAAAGTATATAGCTAAATAATATAAAGAGTCTATTTATAAAATAATAGCTATTAGTAACTAATAGATAATAATAAAACTAATATATTAAATATATTATAATCTAATTAAGTTTAATAACTCTACTATATAAAAAAAATAAACTTATAATTTTTACTCTTTCTATCTAGTTATTAATAATCTAATCTTACTATAATTAAATTAGATTTATTAATTATAAGTTTTTATTACTAATCTACTTAATATTTAGAAGATAAATAAAACTTTTTTATATAGTATATATAACCTATAAACTTAGTCTTTTAACTATTAAGTTTATTAGTATTAAAAAACCCTAGTTAAACTATATTTATAAGTAAATAATAGCTAAATTTAAGAAGTATCTAGTTAATAAAGAGATTAAAACTAAATATAAATAGCTTATTAAAATAGCTTATTAGAACTTAGCTAAATATAATTATAACTCCTTAGCTCTAAGGATTAGTTATAATATTTAATAACTAGAAATAATTAAAACCTAGTAGAACTATTATCTATAATTAATTAAAATTATAAACTAAATATAGAAGTTAATATAATAACTTCTATAAACTCTAATTCCTAAACTTACTATATATAAGAGAAATATAATTATTATACTTTTAAAAAAGACTAGATTTTTATTTTATAAGAATAAGAAGAAATTATCTATAGTTCTAGCTAAGAATATTAATAAAGAGATTATAACTCTAGTAGTAATACTATTAAAGCTTAAAAAGATAAAAGTATTAACTTCTAAATAAATTTAAAAAAATCTTTTTATTAATATAGATAAAATCTATATTTCTATAGAGGAAAATAGTAAAAATAAGAATATTCTAATTATAATATAGATAAAAACTAATTATAAGATATTAGAGAAAGTCTTTAATAAAACTATCTAGATAAATTCTATTATAATAAAAATAAGTATAATTAAAATTATATTTAATAAAGAATTAATTTACTTCTTTTTAAATAAAAGTAAAGAACTTATAATAAAATCTAACTAAATAAAAAATAAAAATAAAAAGTATTCTCTTATTATTTAAAATTATAACTACTAAATAGATTAAATTATAATCTATTAAGTTAATAATAAAATACTCTATTAGAAAATATATTTTAACTATAATTAGAAAAAGAATAGTAAAGAATTACTTAATATAATAATACTTAATTATATTATAATAGGATTTTAAAATATTAAAAACTCTAAATAATCTAGTTATCCCCTTATAGAGGAATATTATAAAATAGAGAATAAACTTAAAAAAGTATAGAATAAAATTATAAATATAAAGAAATTAAAAGTAATTATAGAGTATAAGGAATATATAAATAAAAATACTTTTATTTACTATATTAAAAAATAGATAGATATAGTTATTAAGATATATATTAGAAATAGAGCTAAATATATCTATAATAAATATAATACTAAGGATTATAATAACTAACTTCTAGTAAAAGTTAATATTCTTACTCTCTAATATATTAATTCCTATTCTTTTAATAATTAAATAGTAATTAAATTTATTTTTCTAGATTAAGTTAATTTAATAATTATTAGAAATATATTTAAAATAAAAATAAGAACTATCTTTATATAGGAAATATATTTTAAATAGTTTAAAAAAAATCTTAAATATAAGATTAAAAAGTCTAATTATAAAATAGTTAATTAGTATAATAATAAGATAATAATAAAATTTAAAGAGTATATTATTATACTAAAGGAAATTAATATTAAGTTAAATTTAAAAAATACTATTATAAAAATAAGTATTACTATTCTATAGCTTAGATTTAATATACTAAAAGAAACTATTACTAAGTAAAAAATAGTTATAATATAATCTAAATTATTTATTTTATCTAAAGAAAATAAGAAAATAGAATTAGAATTAAATAAGATTTATTTAATTCTATTTAAAAAACTAACTTTATATAATAGAATTAAGTAGACTATTAAAATACTATTAAAGAAAACTCTTATTAAACTAACTATAATAAATTTAGTTATAAACCTAAAGATACTAGCTAAATATAGAATAAAGGTAATTTTAGAAGAATCTACTAATTAATAGGATAAGTAATATAACTTAAAAATATAAAAGGAATAAAAAGTAGATAAAATCTATTATAATAAAGAAAAATATAGAATAGATTAAGAATAGAAATAGTAAAAAAATAGTAAGTTTAGATATATAATAGATAAGGATAATCTAGGATAATTAAACTTTCTTTATAGAATAATATATACTAGCTAACTAATAGCTAATTTACTTTTATTTAAATTTCTTTTATTAATTAGAGTAAATTAAATATAGCTAGACTATTAAAGTAGTAGTATTTTTTTCTTTATTTAGAGTACTTATTATACTATAAATAGAGATTAGATAGAGTTATCTATAAAAGAGCTGGAAATAGTTAGTAGATAAAAGGAATTAAGTCTTAAGAATTATATTACTTTATATATAAATAAAGATATTATAAACCTAGATTTTAATTATAAGCTATCTAACTATAGCTATTCTATAGCTAACTCTAAATATTCTATCTACTATACTAAGCAGATTATAGCTAGTTTAAAATATAATATTAGTTCTATATATTTATATATTAGTTCTACTTTAAATAAAGGTTTTATAATTTACTATATTTACTAAATTACTCTATTTAATACTAATTTAATAATTTATTTATAAGCTTTCTTTATAGAGTTTTCTTTAATATACTTTTCTTCTAGATTTATCTTAAGTTTAATATATCTCTAATCTAGAGGAATATTAAAAAGATCTCTCTAAGAGTAGTAAATACTTAATTCTAGACTATAATATCTATTATTAACTTTTATTAGATAGTATTCTATATTATTAGATTATTTTTAATATAATATTAGTTTTAGATTAATATAGCTCTATAGAATTAATTACTAGGTTTATTTTTAATTTTAATTAGCTCCTTATAGCTATATTCAGTTTATAAGCAAAAATCAGTTTTTTTACTTAGTACTTTAAAGATATTTTATATACTATAACTCTTTCTCTAGGAAAAAATAAGAATAATAAATATATTTCTACTAGTATATTATAATTATTTTAATAATAGTATTACTCTTTATAAATTTTAAAAATATACTATAGTAAAAGTATATTAAAATATAAAAGTAATAAGTATTTATAAAAATAAGAAAATCTAACTAAAAATAAGAATATATAATAATTCTATAATAAATAAAAAGTAGAAAAAATAGATATAAAGAGAGGAGGAAGAGAGCTATAAGAAAAAGAAAAATCTAGTTTAAATAAAACTAAGGAAAAAGTAAATAATACTAATATATATATCTATAAGTTTATTTATATTTATAAACTATATATATATACTATTACTACTACTATCTATATAGATAGTATAAGGTATTATAAGGCTATTAGATTACTAGTTATTAAAAGGGGAATAATTATAAGAACTTTAAGCTTTAATCTAGCTTATTCTTAGAGCTATAGGTTAAAGCTAGCTAAAGATATTCCTTTAGTTATATAAAGTATTTCTAATCTATATATAGTCTACTTAGAAGCTTTAAGCTTTAATACTTAATTAAATTATAAAATAGTTTTATTTTTCTCTATCTAACTATTATACTCTATAGTAGGATTATAATATCTCTTTAGTTTTTTTTTTTAAAAATAGGAATTATATAGTTTTTATACTTAAGTTCTATAGCTTTATATTACTCTTTATTCTTAATAACTATATAGAATACTCTAAGGCTATAGAATATATAGCTCTATTTAAACTTTTTAAACTAGTTCTCTAAATTAGTATTTAATTAATTAATTAATTTATTATTTTTAATAATAGTTATATAGATAGTAATTATTCTTATATAAACTATTAGTTTATTTTATATAGAATCCTTATAGTATATTTCTCTAGCTATAGAGATAATAAATCTAGTATTATTTACTTTTATCTATAGTAATAAATTTCCTATTAGATCTAAATAATTAAATATAACTTTAGTTATTCTAAAGAATAGTATTTCTAATAGAAAAGATATACTAATTATAGATTTCTCTACTATATAGACTATCTATAGAATAATTATACTTTTAAAATATAAGTTTATTTCTATCTTTTCTATTAATAGAATATAGTTTCCAGAATAGATTTAGATAAACTAAATACTAACTAATCTAGGTTTTAATCTGAATTTTATTATATAGTTTTCTATTATAATATTCTCTTTAATACTACTATCTATTAGAATAAGAATTACTTCTATCTATAAGCTTCTAATCTTTATAGGAATAAATAGAAGGTTTTAGTTTTCTATAGATAGTTATTTAATTTAGTATAAATTAGTAAATTAATCTAATAAAATAATATAAACTTAGATTATTAAATTCTTTTACTTTTAAGAGTTAGTAAAAAAAAAATCTTTATACTAATCCTTCTATAGAAACTTTTATAAATATAACTTCTTTATATATTATAAATATCTTCCTATTTTTATATTTTAGAATAATAAATAAACTATTAATATATTTACTACTCTAATTAATTAAATTTATATTAAGATAATTTATTAATATTTTTAAAAGCTTAGAGTTTATTATTTCTATTCTCTATTTAATTAATTAGAATAGTTTTTTATTATTTAGTTTTAGAGCTCCTACTAGTTCTTTAGTAGCTTTATTAAATAACTATAAGATTATAAATTAAATTTTTCTAGAGAACTAAATAATTATATTCTCTAGTTTTTCTATATACTTTACTATTATCTTATCTAAAAAGCTTCTAATTAGATTTCTAATTAAAGATTTTAATTTAATTAAGTTATTTAAATAAATCTCTAGCTTTTTATTCTTAATTTCCTTAGTAATCTTTTAAATAACTTTCTCTTTATTTTATAGTAATAACTTATTAATAAATCTTTAGATAGAAATAGAAACTTATTATTATATAGTATTTTTCTCTTTCTATTAATTCTTAGAAAGCTTATTATTATTTAATCTAATAATTCTTATAGTTCTAATTAGATTAATTCTTTATTTTTTCTTTTTAAAAGAGAATATCTAGATAGTTTTTTTTTCTTAAATATTTAGTTTTTATTAAGCTTTTAAAATATATTAGTATTATTAATAATAAATAATCAGAATATAGAAATAGAATTATTATTAGTATATTTTAATAAGGTATTTATTTTTTTATATTTATTAGAATTAATCTATATTAATAAGCTCTAATTTAGTATATTATTTAAATAATATATAATCTCCTTCTTTTCTTTAGAAGTTTTAATCTATCTCTCTATATATAATAATTCCTATTTAATTAAATTATTAATAATCTTTTAAAGATTAGAATTATATTTAGAAAATTATTTTATTTAAAAGATTATAAGATATTTTATATATAATTACTATTAGAAGAAAATAATAATTCTAGAAAGTATAAGCTTTTTTTTCTTTCTAAATAGTAAGAATTATACTTTACTATTATAATAATACTAACTATTTATTTAACTATTTATCTTAAGTTTCTAATAGTTCTAAAAATAATATCTTTAGATATTATAATATTAATAGTTCTTTTAAAAGCTTTATAAGAAATAGATAGTATTAATAGAAATATTATAAGTTTAATTAATTATTTCTCTATTATTTACTCCTTTTAGAGTAAATAAGTTTAGTTTAAATATAATTCTATTTCTTTTTAGATTTAATTTTATATTCTTTTTCTTAAGAAAATAAAAACTACTAATAAGAAATATAAGTATTTTTTATATTTAGATCTAGTTTACTTTTATTTTTTTAAATTTAAATCTTATTTTTTTCTATTTTTAATTCTTCTTTCTTTTACTATACTAACTATATAATCTCTTTTTAAAGATCTTAAAAGCTAATTCTTTTCTCTATCTTTAAGAACTTTACTTTCTCCTCCTTCTTTTTTTACTTTTATAGATAATTTATAAGATTAATTTAATTAATTCTATTAGCTCTAATTTCTTTAAGTATTCTAGAAAGTTAATTACTTCTTAGCTTATTAATACTAAAATAATACTCCTAAGCTATAAACTTATTACTAATTCTATTACTAGTATAATTAAAGTTATAGTTTATAATTAGAAAGTATTAGTATATAGCTTTATTAACTACTACTTAGAGTTTTTTATATTCTATTAAAACTATAACTATAGCTAGATTATTTATATATCTAGCTATATAAATAGTTCCTATTATTAGAGTTTTTAAAATATTAATATCTATATCTAGACTAAAAGTATAATATTTAATTTTATCTTATAGTATTAAAAGTTTAAATATAAACTACTAATTATATTTTTAAAAAATATATATTAGATTATATATTATCTGATCTTAGAATATATCTTTATTTATAGTAAAACTAATAGAAAAAAAAAATAGTTATTTATACTATATAATATTTAATTAATTACTTATTAAATCGAGAAAGCGCTGCTAGAGCGGCCAAATCAGGTGGAAAGTGCCGCCATTTTAGCAGGTACAAGCAGTGTGGGGAATCCAGTGACAAGAAGGTAGGAACAGGTACTATATACTTGGAAAGCTCCCCCCTGCACGGACGCCGTTTACCTGCCCAGGCTGACATTGCCCAGCCAGGCCCATTTTTGGTCCTTCCATCACCAACAAAAGGTTCTAATTTCGTCATTAGGCGCGTCCATTTTCTGATTTCTGTCATCGTACACCACGAGCCCACCCCTGCCGCCCAAAAGAAGGACACTCGAGCTGCCATGGCCTCTTTAATTTATATGTGGCAGTCCCGACTCTGCCCTCGACGCACTCTGCTTACCTGTCCACCGTCGCTCGAGACGAATTCTCTTCGCTCGTATTCGATGTTGAGGGTGTCGATAACCCCACAACTAAGTAGAGCTGCCGTACCCCGAAATCAAGGTAGAGAATTTTTCAAAAATAAGTACTGTGCACGCCAGGGTGATGGGAATATGCCGGTAGCCAAAGTGCCGAGCCAGGTCGGATCCGGCAAGGGCCCTCCCTGTAGAGCCGCCGGGTCGCTGGGATACGACAGGACGAGATTATATTTAGTATACATTAAGCACAGGGGGGCTAGCTTAATGAGTGCCGGTGGGATTTTCCAACCAACAACACCACAACCAAAGACCGGGTAGGTCCGCGATCGTGATGTCGGCGTCAGTCAAAGAGGAGGAATTGCGACCAAGCCGCGTAGTCAAGACCAACAACCACAATCAATTGACATGTATTTGGTGTTTGGTTGGGGACTTCCGCAATTGATCAATTGAATAAGATTATCCTGGTCTTCGTACGAGCCGTATTAGCCGCAGAATAACAAGTCAAAGACCATAATTTCAAGAATAAAGAATAAGTTAAAGGCAAGAATTGTTCAATTTCGTTAGGCTAGGTAGTCCATCTGCCTTACAAGGAAGGGAACTAAAGCTAACAACCAATAAAGGAAAATCCTCCCCCTCTCATTAATAAGCGGAAATTATTTATTACCTATCTTGGTAATTTTGAATTCCTGCCTAGCAGCAGGGAAACTGAAGACAAAAACTATATAAAGTTAGGTATAGACTGATCAATGAACCAAGAAATAACAGACCTTATCTCATACTTGTTTTCTCAGTAATCACTTTACTTCCAAAAAAAAAAACCCCGACTTTACTATAGTCTTCTCAGCGCTTCCAACTCTCGGTCAGCATGAAGTTCTTCACGTCCGCCGCCCTTTTCCTCCTTGTTTCAGGAGCAGTTGCTCATGTTCCGACTACCGGAGAAGAGGAACTGGCTGCCCGAGGCGAACGCCTCATCGCTCGCGGCGAGTATCTTATCGCTCGAGGCGAGAAACTCATGACCAGAGGCGGCAAATCTGCTACACCTAAACAACCACCTACTGGCGGCAGGGGTAAAAAGCGTGGCCCATCATCTCGGACAAATTATGATAATCCCAACCATCCAGGCAATACCCCAAAAGGGGTAAGTTATTAACTACCAACTTCTACGCATACAACCAGCTAACTGTAATACCTCAAGTACTGCATACAAAATCATGCCTACGGCGAGTGCCTTTTAACTGATGGAGGAAAACTAAAGCCTGTTCCTTGTGGTCCTGATAGTCCGGTAAGTGGGCATACTAGTATTTGCTTATCAGTTCAGAAAAATACTAATAACTTATCAGTGCCGGGTCCCTAATCACAAGTGCGTGTGGAGTGGAGGCAATGCTGTTTGTGATCGTGATTAACTTTCAACGACTTATATATCAGACTGTTCTCGGACAATCAGAAAAAGCAACAGTTTCAAGGTAGCTACATCGTATCTGGATCGAGCAGTTTCCCTGAACTTACTAGGTTTACCTGGATATCTTTACTTCCCCCCCTTAGAGATCTCTGATCTATATTTTACAAATCTCATTTACTTAGAAAATATAGCTCTGGTAGTTTATCGGTAAATCAATAGCCGAGTTAATTAACTAGAAATTTACCTATTATTATTATCTTATAGTATTTATACTAGTAGTATATATACTCCAAACCTATATAGTTGTACAGGCCTTAAGACTCCCTGATCCTTATATAACTCAGTTGTAAGGGAGCTATTACTTGAGTTAACATACCCGCCCATTTATTCAAAGGGTTCTCACGGGCCAGCCTGCGAGATAGGTGACTTATCTATCAAGCTATATGTAGTATTATGTAAAATAGCCTTTATAAAAGATAGAAATAAAATCCATTAGGTTGTGTTAAATTGCGATGTTTAAGAGAATAATAATCTCAGGTTAGTACTTCACTAAGATTCCGCGGACTATTTCCAGATTTGAAGTTGAATTAAAATATATATTGTATATCTTGTATAGATCGTGCTGATCTATATTATGCCCCAGGACTTTAGCCGGGTTATTGAACGCGATCTGGTATATCCAGCTCTCTGTAGCTAAATTTTAAGACAGTCTATAGATAGCATTATCAATAAGGATTAAGATAATCTACTAAGATAACCACTATCTCCTGGTGGATCGGATAATAGATTCGGCTTCTATAGCCTCTTTAGCACAGGCGACTATTATCCGCTATTACAGCTACAGCCTCTAGCTGATATTTAAGGCTGTTATTCTTCTTAAGCAGTAAGTCTATATATAAGATAATCCTTATCTAGATACTCTTTTAGATAGAGTATAAGCTGGACTTAGATAAAGAAGGATCTTAATCTATTTAATACTAAATTTATAAACTATTTCTAAATTACTTTTAAGAATAGTTTATATACTATAACCCTATTTAATTATAATTAATAGAGTTTTAATATAGAGGCTATTATAAACTAGATCTATTTTTATAGAAAGTATATTTTAATCTTTATTTTAATTTATATTTAGTATAATTAGATTTTATCTTAGTAAAAAATAGTTTAGTTTATTAAATAAAATAATATTTTTAACTATAAAATCCTTAGTATTCTTTTTTATATCTAGAGAATATTTATAGTTATTAATAAAAATATTTATACTAGTTTAAAAATTATAAATAGAGCTGAATTTATAGTTATATATATTACTTCTAATCTAAAGTTCTTAGATTATTATCTTATTAATAATATAATTATCTACTATAGTTTATTACTAGATATACTACTAGAGTTATAAAAGATAAAAAATATAGTTATTCTAATCCTTCTAATAGATACTATATTTATTTAGCTTATTATATATACTCTTAATCTAGTTAATACTTACTATAGATTTTTACTAGGGAAATACTTATAAAGAGATTTATTTATTATTTCTATATTTATTCTTACTAATTATAAAACCTAAAGTAAAATATTTATAGATATTCTTTTAGATCTATAAGAAAACTATATAATAAATAGTTAGCTTTCTAAATATAACTTTACTAGTCTCTATATATAACTATTTAGATATAAAATACTATAAGAATTTTACTTTCTAACTCTATATAATTATAATATTTCCTTAGTAATAAGCTAGATTAAGATATAATTAATATTATATAGAGATTAATAGATTTAATAGTAGAAATAAAATAATTATTTAAAAGTTAATAAATTCTTATATAAAATAATATATAGATATATATATATATATTTATAAAACTCTATATTTTATAAAGTAATTATACTACTTACTAATTATCTAAATTATTCTTATTTTTAGTTTCTAATTATAATTTCTTCTACTCTTTATAATAATCTTTATATTATTTCTTAAATATTTATCTATTATATATATATATTAGTTATTATATAGTATAAATAACTATATATAAATAAGTATTAGATTAATATTAAATTTATATTATTCCTAATAAAAACCTTCTATAATAATAAATATATATTATACTTATAGAAATAAATTAACTAATAATTTTATATAACTAACTTTTCTTATTTCTAAATAAATATAATTTTAAATTAAATTAAAATAAACTCTAATATATTAATATTAAATTTAATCTAATAAAACTAATATCTTAATTTAAATATAATTAAAAATAATATAAAGTTTAAATAATTAATTTTTAAAAGCTATTTCTATTCTAATTAACTTAATATAATATATAATATATTAAAACTATAAATTATATATTAGATTATAATAAGCTTATATAAATAGATAGCTATTTTTAAAATATAGCTTTTCTTCTAGTTAGTCTCTATTCTCTATAAGTATCTATAGTAGTACTAGATAGATTATATAATAAAGTAATAGATTAAATAAATATAGCTACTAGATTTATAATATTAAAAATAGCTTTATTACTATAAATAAACTTTTAATTAATTAGAAAGATATATAATAAATATAATTAGTAAATAGCTATATTAGATTACTTTAAATAATAATTATTATTATTTTAAAAATCTTATTAGAAATATTAACTAGATTTTAAAAGATTAGAATATTTATATTAGATATTATAATTATAAATATTTATTAGATATCTAGTAATTAATTAATTAAGTAATTAGTATTTTAAATTAGAAAGAAAAGATAGTTATTATTATTAGATAATAAGCTTTCTCTCTTAGGAACTATAGCTATAGCTAGATTATTTATATATATTTAGCTATATAAATAGCTCCTATTATTAGAGTTTTTAAAATATTAATATTTATATTTAAACTAAAAGTATAATATTTAATTTTATTTTATAATATTAAAAGTTTAAATATAAACTACTAATTATATTTTTAAAAAATATATATCAGATTATATATTACCTGATTTTAGAATATATCTTTATTTATAGTAAAACTAATAGAAAATAAATAGAAAATAGAATTATTCTAGTTAGAAATCTCTTTTTTATATATTTTATTTATTTATAATATATTTTAAATTATATTTCTAAGTAGTTATTATACTAGTTTAATTTTCTTATTTAGTTTATTAAACTTTATTTATTTTAAATAATTTTTTAATATTCTTTTATATTCTAATTCTTAATTTATTTAATTCTATAAGTTTTAAAAGTATTATATTAGATTTAATTTTTATTAATATATTAGTAGAGTTATTATCTTTATAGATTTATTTTATTTTTATAATTTTATAATATTTATATAATTAATATAAGATTATTATTCCCTATATAATATAAGATTTAGTCTTAGAATTAGTATATAGTAACTTTATAATTAGCTATTACTTTTCTTTTAAAGATTCTATAATAATAACTAACTAATCTATTATAATACTAAATACTATTAAATTAACTTTATTTAATTTAACTTTTCTATCTAATAAACTTTCTAATAATTCTATTCTATTTAATTCTCTTCTAATATTTATTTATTTAACTTAAAGAGCTACTTTAGCTTAGATTAATTTAAGCTAGTATATTACCTACTAGTACTATATATAGTATCTTAGATTATAATAATTATTAAGTACTAGAGAAATATTATTATAATTCTCTATAAGTATATTATTAAAAATTAGATCTATCTCTATATCCTTACTAGCTATAAAATAGAGTAATAGTTCTAGTAGATATAACTACTAGGTCTATATATATAAGAGTAGCTTTATTATTATAAGTAAGTTTATAATAGAATATAAACTTAAATAATTAATATTTAAAAAGAGATTCTAATAGTTATTACTAATAACTACTATTATATATATAAGAACTTAGTTATTTATAATAATTAGACTCTAGCTATAAAGAATAATTATATTAGAGATATCTATTATTACTATTATAAGAGATAGTTAGTAATAAGTTATAAGAAGAGATAATTAATAATAATAAGTTTAAAGAGATATTATAATTAATTATAAATAATAAGTATTCTCTTTTAGAGCTTATAGCTAAGTTATATACTTAATAAGCCCTTCTTAGAGTTTTTAGAGTTACTATTATCTATATTTTAGCTAACTATATAATAAAAAGTAAAAAAAAATAGAATTAAAGATTAGATATAGATTAGAACTTAGTTAAAAACTAATTATATAGATTATATTATATATAGTCTGATCTTAGAATATTATCTCTTATATATAGTAAAAACTCCTAAAAAAAAATAAAATTATTATATTAATTATAAACTTTTTCTCTATTATTATTTCTAGCTTAATAAGATATTTATATAATAAAAGTAAATTTATATAGATTATAAAAGGTATTTTTAGTAATAATAGTTTTAAAATAATTATTTAAAATATATTTATAATTATAATACTAATATTAAAGCTAGCTATTATACTATAGATTTTTAATATAAAGCTATTTTATATAATATATTTATACTTTATAGAGAATTAGTATAGAATATTCCTAATTAGTTTAAATATAAATTCCTAGTTTTCTATTTTAATCTTTATACTAAATATAATAATAAATTTAATCTATAAGCTTATATTCTAATTATTTATAAATAAGCTATTTATAAAAATATATAGCTTTAAGTTATATAAATTAAGTAGTATAAAGTTAAAGCTATAGTTATAATATTCTATTTACTATATAAATCTTTTATTTAATTTATTAATATTCTTTTCTAATAAGTTCTATTAGATTTATATTACTATAAATAGATTATATAAAGCCTCTAATTATATTATATTTATAATCTATATATTTTATATTTTTTAAGATTTATAGTTCTTTATATTTAGATCTTTTATAATTATTTATAATATATTAGTTTAGCTTTTCTATATAAATTTAATAATTATACTATAAAGAGATATTCTTTTACTATTAAACTCTAGATTAATTCCCTTTATAAATTAAATTCTAATTTTTATTTTAAACTTAGCTTTTACTAATTAGTATTCTTTCTTTATAGTAAATATCTTATTAAATAATCTAAGTATATTATTAGTTTATATTTTAATAAATCTAAAGCTAAATATATTACTTTTTATAATTAGAAGATATAGATTATAACTAGAGATTATTATTTTTATATATATTATAAAATACTTATAGTATATAGTATATTAATATATATCTAATTTAGCTATTTTATATAATAGTTTTATAATTCTTATAATTATTCTCTCTAAATAGCTTTATTTAAATAATTTAAATAGTTTTATATATATTATATATTTATTATATAGTATAAATAACTATATATAAATAGATATTAGGTTAATATTAAATCTATATTATTCCTAATAAAAACCTTCTATAGTAGTAAATATATACTATACTTATAGAGATAAATTAATTAATAATTTTATATAACTAACTTTTCTTATTTCTAAATAAGTATAATTTTAAATTAAACTAAAATAAACTCTAATATACTAATACTAAATCTAATCTAATAAAACTAATATTCTAATCTAAATATAATTAAAAATAATCTAAAGTTTAAATAATTAATTTTTAAAAACTATTTCTATTCTAATTAACTTAATATAGTATATAATATACTAAAACTATAAATTATATATTAGATTATAATAAGTCTATATAAGTAGATAGCTATTTTTAAAATATAGTTTTTTTTCTAATTAGTTTTTATTCTCTATAAGTACTTATAGTAGTACTAGATAGACTATATAATAAAGTAATAGACTAAATAGATATAGCTACTAGATTTATAATATTAAAAGTAGCTTTATTATTATAAATAGATTCTTAACTAACTGAAGGGATATATAATAAATATAGTTAGTAAATAACTATATTAGATTACTTTAGATAATAGTTATTATTATTTTAAGGGTTTTATTAAAAGTATTAACTAAACCCTAAGAGATTAGAATATTTATATTAAATATTATAACTATAAGCTTTAAATTAGAAAGAAAAAGTAGTTATTACTATTAGATAATAAGCTTTCTCTTTTAGAGGCTATAGCTATAGCTAGGTTATTTATATATCTAGCTATATAAATAGCTTCTATTATTAGAGTTTTTAAGATATTAATATTTATATCTAAACTAAAAGTATAATATTTAACTTTATCTTATAGTATTAAAAGTTCAGATATAAACTACTAATTATATTCTTAAAAAATATATATTAGATTATATATTATTTAATCTTAGAATATACTTTTATTTATAGTAAAATTAATAGAAAATATATTATATATTATAAATCTATTTTAAACTATAGATAAATCTATATAATATTTCTACTAGTTAGAATATAGTTTTCTATTTATATTAAAAATAATATTAATATAAAGATAAAATATTAATTATAATATTAAATAGTTAGTAACTATATAAAAACTATTTCTTTATTTAAGTTATTATAGTTTTATATAACTAAATAGTTCTTTTTATATAGTTTTATATTCTAACTCTTTATTTTATTAATAATATATATCTTAAATAGCTAGTTACTCTAAACCTCTTAATTAAAATATATAAACTTAAAAACTCTAGTTTTAATAAGTTATTTAATTTCTACTTTTATAAAGATTTTAAAAAAAGTATTTAGAGTTATAATAACTCCTTTTTTTTATAGTTTCTTAATTAGCTTAAGAGCTTTCTACTCTTATATATTATATAATTAGTATATAATCTAACTAGTTATACTATATATTATATATATACTTTTAGTTTATTCTTTAAGTTTCTTAATTACTTTCTTCTCTATAATAGCTTATTTATTATAAATAGTAAAAGATCTTTTAAATATTTATTTAGATTAATACTATTTTAAACTAGATTTTCTATCTATTTATCCCTATAATATAGTTTTATATATATAAACTAAAAGGTTTTTAGTTTATTATATATTTTAATTATAATATTATAAGAGTTATTTAATAATAACTTATATAGTTTAAATTATTTTTTATTCTTTTTCTATATTATAATTTTATTTAGAAGTAGAAGTTTAAAGAGTTCTATTATATTTAGACTATTATATATAGCTAGTATAAGTATAGTTCTTTTTTTAATATATAGTTTTTTTAATACTTTTATTATAAAATTAGCTATTTATACTTTTTAAATTATAGATTATAAAGAAGAAGAGAAAGTAGTAACTTTTAGATATACTCTAAATATAAATAATATTAGTATAAAGCTATTAGGTTCTATTATATTATTAACTACTTTTACTACTATTTATAATATAGCTTTTTTTAATATTATCCTTTTAAGTTCTTTATATAGAATATTAAATATATATTATAATAGTTTATAATATTTTTTAATTTTACTAATTAACTAATAAGCTTTAATTAGAATTTATTTATATTTAGAACTTATAATTCTAATACTTATATAAAATTAATTACTAGTAAATTAGATTTTTATATTATATATAATATAGTTTAATAATCTAAGATAGATATTTAGTTAAATTCTTTTTAATATTTTCTATATAGTATTTACTAAGATATTCTTAAGAAAGATTATATTTTAAAATATAATTACTATATATACTATATATAAAATAGATTCTTAATTTAATAAGTATATAATATTAATTATAATTTTATAGTTAAAGTTAAAATTATTTTATAATTTAAATTTAAAATATTTTAAAGTTAGATTATAGATTTAGTATTAGTAATAGAAATATTTAATCTTTTTTATTATCTCTCTATTTATATCTTTATAATCTACTCTCTTTAAAAATCTATATAGCTTTTCTATTAATAAGTAATTAAAATAGTAATAAAGTTATTTTAGCTCTAGTTCTATTAAATAAACTATATTAGCTATTAGTATATATTTAGAAAAAAACTATATATAGCTCTATTTTCTTATAATTAAAATAAAGAGATTATCTATAGTTCTAATTATTTTATTAATTATATTTTTAAACTTAATATTTAAATAGTTTATATTATAAAAATATATTAGAAAAGAGATTTCTAAGTTTATTATATAAAATATAATAGATTTAAATAAGATATATAGCTCTATTATATCTAGTAACTCTATAAATTCTTTTCTAAACTTAATACTTTTTATATTAACTATAGTATTTAGCTTAATTAATAAATTAATTTATTAGAATACTTTAAATTATAGTTTATTTATAGTTAAAATTAATAAAATACTTATATCTAGTATAATTCCTTAGAATTATATTATATATCTTTCTTTAATAATAAAGTATAATAAATCTTATAATTCTCTTTAGATTTTCTCTTTAGAAAATAAATATTAAAATATTTTATTAAATAAGTATTATTATTATATAGTATAAATAACTATATATAAATAGATATTAGATATTAAATCTATATTATTTCTAATTAAAACCTTTTATAGTAGTAAATATATACTATACTTATAGAAATAAATTAACTAATAATCTTATATAATTAACTTTTTTTATTTCTAAATAAATATAATTTTAAATTAAATTAAAATAAACTTTAATATATTAATATTAAACTTAATCTAATAAAACTAATATTCTAATCTAAATATAATTAAAAATAATATAAAGTTTAAATAATTAATTTTTAAGAATTATTTTTACTCTAATTAACTTAATATAATATATAATATACTAAAAGTATAAATTATATATTAGATTATAATAGATCTATATAAGTAAATAGTTATTCTTAAGATATAGCTTTTTTTCTAATTAGTTTTTATTTTTTATAAATACTTATAATAATATTAGATAGACTATATAATAAAGTAATAGATTAAATAGATATAACTACTAGATCTATAATATTAAAAGTAGTTTTATTACTATAAGTAAATCTTTAATTAATTAGAGAGATATATAATAAATATAATTAGTAAATAGCTATATTAAATTATTTTAAATAATAGTTATTATTATTTTAAGAGTTTTATTAGAAATATTAATTAGATTTTAAAAGATTAGAATATTTATATTAAATATTATAACTATATCTAGTAATTAATTAATTAAATAATTAGTATTTTAATTTAAAAAGAAAAGATAATTATTATTATTAGATAATAAACTTTCCCTCTTAGGAATTATAGTTATAACTAGATTATTTATATATCTAGCTATATAAATAGCTTTTATTATTAGAGTTTTTAAGATATTAATATCTATATTCAGACTAAAAGTATAATATTTAATTTTATCTTATAATATTAAAAGTTTAGATATAAATTACTAATTATATTCTTAAAAAATATATATTAGATTATTCCCTGTATAATATAAGATTTAGTCTTAGAATTAGTATATAGTAACTTTATAATTAGCTATTACTCTTCTCTTAAAGATTCTATAGTAATAACTGACTAACCTACTGTAATACCGGATACTATTAAATCAACTTTATTTAATTTAACTTTTCTATCTGATAAACTTTCCGATAATTCTATTCTATTTAATTCTCTTCCACCCGATAATACTAACTAAAATAGATATTTATTTATTCAACTTAAAGGGCCGCCTCGGCCCGGATCGACTCAAGCTAGTATATCACCTGCTAGTACCACATATAGTACCTTGGGTCGTAATAAAGGTCGGGTCTATCTCTGTACCCTTGCTGGCTGCGAGATAGAGTAATAGTCCTAGCAGGTGCAACTGCTGGGCCTGTATATAAGAGAGCGGCTTTATTACCGCGAGCAAGCCTGTAATAGAGTACAGGCTCGAATAATTAATATCTGAAAAGAGATCCTAGTAGTTATTACTAATAACTACTGTTATACATACGAGGACCTGGTTACTCGTAATAACCGGGCCCTGGCTGCAGGGGATAATCATATCGGAGGTATCTATTATCACTATTATAAGAGGTAGTTAGCAATAAGTCGTAAGGAGAGGTAGTTAGTAATAATAAGCTTGGAGAGGTATTATAGTTGATTATAGATAATAAGTATCCCCCTTTAGAGCCTATAGCTAAGTTATATACTTAATAAGCCCTTCTTAGAGTTTTTAGAGTTACTATTACCTATACCTTAGCTAGCTATATAATAAAAAGTAAAAAAA
>JAPDLB010000129.1:0-20662 GCA_027569935.1 Clonostachys sp. G952 | reverse complement strand
TTTTTTTTAGAGGTTTTTACTATATATAAGGGGTAATATCCTAAGATCAGGCTATATATAATATAATCTATATAATTAGTTTTTAACTAAGTTCTAGTCTATACCTAATCTTTAACTCTATTTTTTTTTACTTTTTATTATATAGCTAGCTAAGGTATAAATAATAATAACTCTAAAAACTCTAAGAAGAGTTTATTAAGTATATAATTTAGCTATAAGCTCTAAAGGGGGATACTTATTATCTATAATTAATTATAATATCTCTCTAAGTTTATTATTACTAATTATCTCTCCTTATAACTACTTATTACTAACTATCTTTTATAATAGTAATAATAGATACCTCTAATATAATTATCTTCTATAGCTAGAGCCTGATTATTATAAGTAACTAGATCCTTATATATATAATAATAATTATTAGTAATAACTATTAGAATCTCTTTTTAGATATTAATTATTTAAACCTATACTTTATTATAAGTTTACTTATAGTAATAAAACTACTCTCTTATATATAGGCCTAGTAGTTATATCTGCTAGAACTATTACTCTATCTTATAGCTAGTAAGAGTATAGAGATAGATCTAATTTTTAATAATATACTTATAGAGAACTATAATAATATTCCTTTAGTACTTAATAATTATTATAATCTAAAGTACTATATATAGTACTAGTAGGTAATATACTAGTTTAAATTAATTCAGACTAAGGTAACTCTTTAAATTAAATAAATATTTAATTTAATTAGTATTATTAGGTAAAAGAGAATTAAATAAAATAGAATTATTAGAAAGTTTATTAGATAGAAAAGTTAAATTAAATAAAGTTAATTAATTTAATAATATTTAGAATTATAGTAGATTAATTAGTTATTACTATAGAATCTTTAAGAAAAGAGTAATAGCTAATTATAAAAATTACTATATACTATTTTTAAGACTAAGTCTGGAATTATATATTAAGTATAAAAGTATATTATTTATATAAATAAAAGAAAATATAGCTTAATAAGATAATATAAGCAGTTTCTTATAGAATTAATAGTATAGAGGAGCTAGAATAAGTTAAATAGAAAGAGGTAGAGAAAGTAGTTTAAAAGTAGACTATTTCTTTATTTTCTATCTCTTTATCTAAACTAATCTTCCTAGAGATTAAGATTAATCTAGTATTTCTTTAAGAGAGTATAGAGTTATTTTCTTTATAGTTTATTAGAATAGATATTTCTAGTCCTAATAGTATTATTAAATAAGCTATTAATAATTCTTTAAATACTTAATAGGTTCCTATATATTATCTTAGTTAGTATACTCTTTCTATTTAACTAGATAGAATATTTATCTATTTCTAATTTTTTTCTTTAGGATTTTTTCTAGCTTATACTTCTCTTTATAGATCTTAATTAGATAATTTTAGTTTAGAGTATTTTCTAATACTTTTTTAAATAATAAAATATAAAAAACTAGGTAGATATATATTATATCTAGTAGTAAAAGTTTATAGTTAATATCTAATTTTTTCTTTAGAATTTTAAATAATTTAAGTTTTTTATAATCTAATTTATTATTTAGCTTTATTATTATAATATTTTTATAAAGTAAGTAAATCTTATTTTTTTTTTAAGATTAATCTCTTTAATTTTATTTTATTATAATATTTTTTTATTCTCTTCTAGAGAAATTCTAATTCTATTTTTATTTTAATATATAATAAATATAATATTTCTTTTATAAGTATAATAACTAATATATCTAATTTATTAAATTCTAATTAATTCTAAAATTTAGATTTATATCTATAGTTTATATATATTAATAATAGTTAGATTAATTCTTATACTAAGCTATTATATATAATCTATACTATTAGTAATAGTTATATCTAATTATTCTATTTATAGTTAATATATATTTATAGATATTATTTTAAAGTTTAATTTAAATATTCTATTTAACTATTACTTTATAAATAGTAAGTTATTAAAAGCTTATATTTTATTCTTATTTATACTATAAGTAATTACTAAAACTTAGAGATAAATATTATTTCTCTATTTAATATTATTTTATTAGATAATTTATAGTAACTAACTATATATTATAGAAATTAGTATATAAGGTTTTCTATAGAGCTTATTTTCTTATATAGAATAAAGTATTTATACTTTATAAATCTATTAATAATTATTAAAATACTATTATATTCTACTTCTATTATTAATTCTTTAGATTTTAATAGTTTTATAATATAATTAAAGAATATTAATTATTATAGTTATTCTAATACTAAAACTAGTTTAAGTTCTCTATATAGTTTATATTATATAGATTTAATTTATATATATATATTATATTCTAAAACTATAATCTATACTTTTTTCTATAAACCTAGATAATTATAATATTATTTAATTCTATTAAGTATTTTTTTAACTTTTTAATATTCTAAAAGTAGATATTTATAGATTTCTTTAATAAGTATTATTCTTACTTTCTACTATAACTTTTCTAAACTAAGAATAATATCTATCTAAATCTTAGTATATATTATTTCCTTAAGTATAGCTTCTAGGATTTTCTATACTAAATATTCTTTATTATTTATAATAAGTAACTATCTATTTATCTTTAATATAGTTTATTTATATTCTAATTTATAGCTAAGAATATTTACTCTTCTATTTTCTAATCTCTTTTAATATATTATTTTATAATTAAATTAGAATAAGTATTTAGTATAATAGATTTATCTTCTATTAAGTTATTAGATTATATAATAAATAGGTAACTTATACTAAACAGGGGTCTAGGGTAAATTAAGATTAAACTAATTAGAGATTATTCTAAATAGTATAATTAGGTTATTATAGACTATATAATATAAGTTACTATTAATATATAAGTATTATAAAGCTAGTAATAATAGATATATAGATAATTATATTAATAACTATCTAAAAGAGTATTTCTATCTAGTAAAATAAATATATATATATACTAGAAGCTTATAATAGCTTACTAATAATCCAGAGTAAGTTTAACTAAGGATTATTCAGACTTACTAGTAATCTGGAGTAATCTATTTATTATTAGTAGAAAAGATAGAGTATATTATATAATATAGTAGATATATACTTTATTTATAATATATTACTCCCTTCTTATTAGTTTTATCCTTAAGACTAGTTTTTATAGCTAATAGCTAGTATATAATTTTTTAATTTTTTAATTATTTTATATATTACTAACTATATTATAGTCTTTATCTAAGAAGTTATAATAGTATAAGTATCTTATATTCCTAATTAAAAAAATAGATATTAAAACTATATTTTATTTAAATTATTTTAAGTATAAAAAGGTATATTATATAATTAAAACTTCCTCCTACTATAGTAAGTATATAAAACTAGATTAATCTTATAATAGTATTAAGATAGTATTATAATATATATAATTTTTATTTTCTTATTTTTCTAGTTCCTACTAATTTTATATATAGTAAAATATTTAGTTACTAAAGAGTATTATTTAGAGAATAAATTAGCTTTATCTAAGCTTACTCTCCAGAAGGCTTTAGTAAAAGTATTTTATTTTTATTACTAGTATTAGATAGCTTAGGAGAAATCCTAGTATTTATTTTATTATAGAGTATATAATTTAGATAAATAGAATAATATTTATATTCAGAAGGAGATAATCTTAGAGGAGTAATAAACTATTAGTATAGTATAGTCCCTTAGTACTATAGGGATTATTAATTAAACTTTAATTCTTCCTAATTTTTCTAATCTTTTTTTTTTTCTAATATTACTAGTAGAATTACTAAATTAAATATTAGTACTTCTTTAGATATTTAATTAGTTCCTATATATTATTATTTTTATTATAATCTTTCTATTTTATTAAATAAAATATTTATCTATTTCTAACTTTTTTCTTTAGAATCTTTTCTAGTTTATATTCTTCTTTATAGATCTTAATTAAATAATTTTAATCTAGAGTATTTTCTAATATTTTTTTAAATAATAATATATAAAAAACTAGATAGATATATATTATATCTAATAGTAAGAGTTTATAATTAGTATTTAATTTTTTCTTAATAATTTTAAATAGTTTAAGTTTTTTATAATCTAATTTATTATTTAGCTTTATTATTATAATATTTTTATAAAGTAAGTAGATCTTATCTTCTTTCTTTAAGATTAATTCCTTTAATTTTATTTTATTATAGTATTTTTTTATTTTTTCCTAGAGAAATTCTAGTTCTATTTTTATTTTAATATATAATAAGTATAGTATTTCTTTTATAAATATAGCAGCTAGTATATTTAGTTTATTAAGTTCTAATTAATTCTAAAATTCAGATTTATACTTATAATTAGTATATATTAATAATAGTTAGATTAATTCTTATACTAAACTATTATATATAATTTATACTATTAGTAATAGTTATATCTAATTATCTTATTTATAGTTAATATATACTTATAAGTATTATTCTAAGGTTTAATTTAAATATTCTATTTAACTATTACTTTATAAATAATAAGCTATTAAAAGCTTATATTTTATATCTATTTATACTATAAGTAATTATTAAAATTTAGAAGTAAATATTATTCCTCTATCTAATATTATTTTATTAGATAATCTATAGTAATTAATTATATATTATAAAAACTAATATATAAGATCTTCTATAAAACTTACTTCCTTATATAGGATAAAATATTTATACTTTATAAGTCTATTAATAACTATTAGAATACTATTATATTTTATTCTAGTTATTAGTTCTTTAGATTTTAATAATTTAATAATATAATTAAAGAATATTAATTACTATAATTATTCTAATACTAAAACTAGTTTAAGTTCTCTATATAGTTTATATTATATAGATTTAATTTATATATATATATTATATTCTGAAACTATAGTCTGTATTTCCTTTTATAAGCTTAAATAATTATAATATTATTTAATTCTATTAAATATTTTTTTAACTTTTTAGTATTTTAAGAGTAAATATTTATAGATTTTCTTAATAAGTACTATTTTTACTTTTTATTATAATTTTTCTAAGCTAGAAATAATATCTATCTAGACTTTAGTATATATTATTTCCTTAAATATAGCTCTTAAAGTTTTTTATACTAAATATCTATTATTATTTATAATAAGTAATTATCTATTTATCTTAAGTATAGTTTATTTATATTCTAATTTATAATTAAGAGTATTAGTTTTTTTATTTTCTAATTCTTTTTAATATATTATTTTATAATTAAATTAGAATAAGTATTTAGTATAATAGATTTATCTCCTATTAAGTTACTAGATTATAGTAAAATATTAAATATTCTTATAATCTATATATACTTTAACTTTATATATTATTCCTAGATAGTAGTATTTAAATTCTTTAAATATATATATAATAATTATAAATTCCTTATTATAGATAGAATAATTAAGTTCTATATTATATAGTTTCTTTAAGAAAAATACTATAGGGTATAATACTTTATTATTATCTTTTTAACTAAGTTATATACTAATTATAAAGTCTAAAATATTAGTTTTAAGTTCTATTTTCTTTATAGAATTAAATATTTATAATATAAGTTCTAAAAGTATCTAATTTTTAATTTTATTAAATACTTCTTATTATTTATTATTCTATTAGAATTCTATTTCTTTTTTAGTAATATTATATAGGGATATAGTAATTTTCTTATAATTCTTAATAAATTATTAGTAATAATTAGTAAATCTAAGAAAAGCTTATATTTTCTTAATAATTTTCAGTTTTTTCTATTCTTTAACTATAGTAATCTTATCTTATTCTATTTATATTTTATTTAGTTAAATAATATATTCTAAGAAGTTAACTTTTTATATATAGAAATAGTTTTTCTCTAATTCTACTAATAGTTTTATATCTTCTAGTTTTTCTAGAATTTTATATATATATTTCTTATATATCTTTAAGTTATTTAAAAAGATTAAAATATTATTAAAATAAATAACTATAAAGATATTAAAATATTTTTAGAATACTTAATTAATTATTTATTAGAATATTATAGATATATTTATTAGTTTAAAGGATATTATAAAGTACTTATAGAAACTAAACTTTATTTTAAATACTATTTTCTATTTATTTTCTTTTTTAATTTATATTAGATTATAAACTCCTTTAAGATCTAGTATAATAAACTACTATTTTCTCTATAACTAATCTCTAAGTTCTATAATTAGTAATAAGAATATTCTATTCTTATATATAATCTTATTTAGTTATTAGTAGTTAATAACTAAATAGAGTTTATTATTTTTCTTTAATATAAATATTATAAAGTATTCTATAGATAAAGTTAATAATTATATATAGTTTTTTACTAATATATTATTAATATATTTATAGAGTATTTATAATTAAAATTCTATAAGATTATAAAGTTTATAAAAAGCTAGTTCTCCTTCTTTAATAATAGAGATTTTATAATTCTACTAGTTATATTCTAATAAGCTAATTTTAAAAATTTCTTTAAATAGTTTATTATAAATTCTATATTCTTCTAGAATATTCTTTAGTTATTCTTTTTCTTCTAAATATCTTATCTATATATATTTATACTAGATATTACTTTTCTTATTCTATTATACTTTTTATTAGTTATTTATTTAGCTTTATTCTTAGATTTTAATATTAAATAGTTCTAGAGATAGTTTTTTTTTTTTTTTTTCTATTAATTATACTTAACTTTATATTTTTATTATTATTCTCTTATTAGTTATTTCTAATTAATTAGTATTAAGAATATATCTAAAAGCTATTCTTATTTCTATATTTAACTTAAGATCTATATTATTTATCTTAGTTCTTATTATAATAAATTTCTTATAGTTCTAGATTATAGTACTATTAAGATTATAATTACTATATCTACTTATTATTATAAGTTATTATAGTTTTTTATAATAATACTTTTAGATATTAAAAAATAGATATATTTTTCTAATATCTAATAAAATTTTAATTTCTATTAATTCTAATTTAAATACTTAGAAGAGTATTACTACTCTATATAGCTAATATACTAATTAATTAGTAGGTTTATATCTTATAATTATAGTAGTTCTAATATAATATTATAATCTTTTAGTAGTATTAAGTTATATATAATATTAAATTTCTTTCTTTAGATTTTAATTATAAGATAATTAGTTTTTAAGTTAATAATTCTATTATTATATTTAAATTTTAAGCTTTCTATATTAGTTATTATATAAGTTTTCTTTTTCTTTCTTTATAGTAAGTAGAATTAATTAATTACTATTAGTAAGATATAATTTTCCTATACTTTATAGTTAATAAATACTATAAACTAATTCCTTTTAATCTCTATTTCTATAAGAATATACTTAGAGCTTTTAATTTCTATTACTTCTAGGGTTCTCTAATCTATTATTAATATTATACTATACTATAGCTCTATTATAAATAATTTAGATTATTTTTTATCTAATTAACTTATTCTTTAAATATACTATATTTATTATTATATTTAGATATTTATTTTAGAAGTTTCTTTAGTATTTTAGATATATTTATATATCTTAGGATATATTATTAGAATTTTCTTAGCTACTTACTATATTTATTCTATTCTTTAGAAAATATAGTTTCCTTATAAGAGTAATCTATAGTTTATTCTTATTTATTTATAGAGATAATTTCTAATTCCCTATTAGATTTCTTATTTTCTATTAATAATACTATTATAACTTATTTTTAGTATTAGTATTCTATTTCTTTCTAAGCTTAGTATTATTCTAGTATTTACTTAATAAAGTTTTTATTATTATCTCTATTCCTTATTAGGTTAAATACTAATTACTTAATATATAGATAATTAGAATATTTCTAATTATAATATCTTTTAATATATTCTCTATAGTTATAAATAGCTTAATTTTCTTAGATTTTTTATTTATATTATAGTTTAATTTTTTTATTCTTATAAATTTTATATTATTATTTTTTATATATCTTAGTTAGTATCTTATTAGCTTTATATTCCTTAGGGTATTTTTTAAGATTCTATTTAAAAATAGAATACTAGTTAATATTAAATAGTTTATTTATAAAGTATAATATTTCCTTACTAGTATATCTAAGTAGTATATTTTTATATAGCTATAGAAAGATATTATTTCTAACCTTCTATTATTAATAAATAATATAGAAAATATTATAATATATTAATTATAATTCTTTATAATACTTAGTTCTTAAGATATTTTTCTAACTTCTAAATAGTTTATATAAGCTATTTAGATATTAGATAGTATCTATAGTTCTTTATCTATAAACTATAAATACTTCTACTATAACTAGATTTTATTTCTTAATCTTCTATTAATAATAGATATAAACTTTTTTATATTCCCCTTATATTATATTTTTTATCTATATATATTATTTTTCTTCTTCTAATATATATTTAATAAACTAATTATTATATCTAAATACTATTTTATATATTATAAATAGTTTATATTCTAAATCTATTTATTCTTTTTTATATTTTATTTTAAGATTTTTAAATATTTTTTTAATTTATTTTTAGTTTTTTATTACTATTTTATTATTCTAATCTTTAGAATCTTCTAGTATTTTATAAAAGAGTAGTATATATATTTTAGAAAATTTAGAAATCTTAATATTATCTAGAGTTCCTTTCTAAATAGTTTTTCTAATTATTCTAAGAGTTTTAGTTTTAGTTTTTCCTATTATTTTTAACTATTTCTTACTCTCTTTAGTAGATTTCTAGTTCTTCTACTTCTTAGGTTTTAAGTATTATAATAAGATATATCTAATCTTATTATAATTATAATATTTATATTTTTCTATAGCTTCTAGCTCTATAGAATCTAAGTATATTCTAGAAACTATAGTTTATTATTATTATAGTTTTCTAGTATTAATATAATAATTTATTTATTATTTATTTTTAGGGGTTTTTACTATATATAAGGGGTAATATCCTAAGATCAGACTATATATAATATAATCTATATAATTAGTTTTTAACTAAATTCCAGTCTATACCTAACCTTTAACTTTATTTTTTTTTTACTTTTTATTATATAGCTAGCTAAGGTATAGGTAATAGTAACTCTAAAAACTCTAAGAAGGGCTTATTAAGTATATAACTTAGCTATAGATCCTAAAGGGGAATACTTATTATCTATAATTAACTATAATATCTCTCTAAGCTTATTATTACTAACTATCTCTCCTTATAACTTATTACTAACTACCTCTTATAATAGTAATAATAGATACCTCTAATATAATTATCCCCTATAGCTAGGGCCTGGTTATTATAAGTAACTAGATCCTTATATATATAATAATAGTTATTAGTAATAACTATTAGGATCTCTTTTTAGATATTAATTATTTAAGCCTATACTCTATTATAGGTTTACTTATAATAATAAAACTACTCTCTTATATATAGGCCTAGTAGTTATACCTACTAGAACTATTACTCTATCTTATAGCTAGTAAGGGTATAGAGATAGACCTGATCTTTAATAATATACTTACAGAGGACTATAATAATATTCCTCTAGTACTTAATAATTATTATAACCTAAAGTACTATATATAGTATTAGCAGATAATATACTAGCTTAAGTTAATCCGGGCTAAGGTAGCTCTTTAAGTTAAATAAATATCTAATTTAGTTAGTATTATTAGATAGAAGAGAATTAAATAAAATAGAATTATTAGAAAGTTTATTAGATAGAAAAGTTAAATTAAATAAAGTTAATTTAATAGTATTTAGAATTATAGCAGATTAATTAGTTATTACTATAGAATCTTTAAGAGAAGAGTAATAGCTAATTATAAAAATTACTATATACTATTTTCAAAACTAAGTCTGAAATTATATATTGATTTATTATTTATATATTTACTATTAGTACTACTAGTTATTAATTCTTATAACTATAGTTATAAAATTATAAATACTTACTAGTTTATCTTTCTTATAGAGTTCTTTTTAAATTTCTTTTTTAAATTAATTAAAGTAATAAGATATAGTATATTTATAGTTCTAACTAGTTCTAACTAAAAGTTAAAAGTATTTAATACTAAAAACTAATACTAATCCAGTTTAAATAAGTAGATTAATTTTATACTCTACTTTATATTTCTTATCTTATATTTTAAAGATTTAATAAAGAATTTTTATAAAGTAATTAAAGTTTATTATAATATTTATAATTTATTAATTTCTATATCTACTAAAGTATTTCCTTATAATAGGTTTAAACTAGTTAAAAGTACTTCCCTTAAGTTATAAGTAGATATATATAATTTATCTCTTATTAGTATTAAAAGTAATAGGGAAATAGTTAAAATATACTTATAGTTAAGTTATAAATCTCTAAAGTTTAGTTTATATTCTATTAAATATCTTAGATACTAGTAGCTTAAATAATATTCCTAGCTTTTATCTATTAGTTATAATCTGAGCTTAAGCTTATAAGTTAGTATTCTAAATAGTTTATTATTCTATTAGATTAGTTATAGTTACTAATTCCTACTATATAATTATAAGATAATCCTAAAGTTAAATAATTTATTCCCTAAGAAGTTTAATTTTAATATTATTATTACTACTACTACTACTATTATTATTATCTTTATCTATTATATTATTATATAAAATAGATAGATTATTAGTAGTAATAGAAGTATAGTACTACTAAGCTTATAGAACTATAATAATTATAATATCTTCTTTATTATTATATAGTAATTAAAATAAGATAATTAGCTAAATAAGAGTTATTAATATATAATAGATAGATAATTTATACTAGATAGAGATCTAGGGTAAATTAGAATTAAACTAATTAGAGATTATTCTGAGTAATATAATTAGATTATTATAAGCTATATAATATAAGTTACTATTAATATATAAGTATTATAAAGCTAGTAATAATAGATATATAGATAATTATATTAATAACTATTTAAAAGAGTATTTCTATTTAGTAAAATAAATATATATATATATTAGGGGCTTATAATAGTTTACTAGTAATCTAGAGTAAGTTTAACTAAGGATTATTTAGGCTTACTAGTAATCTAGAGTAATCTATTTATTATTAGTAGAAAAGATAGAGTATATTATATAATATAGTAGGTATATACTTTATTTATAATAGATTATAGTAAAATATTAAATATTCTTATAATCTATATATACCTTTACTTTATATATTATTTCTAAATAATAGTATTTAAATTCTTTAAATATATATATAATAACTATAAATTTTTTATTATAAATAAAATAGTTAAGTTCTATATTATATAGTTTCTTTAAAAAGAATACTATAAAATAGAATATTCTATTATTATTTTTTTAGTTTAATTATATACTAATTATAAAATCTAAAATATTAATTTTAAGTTCTACTTTCTTTATAGAATTAAATATCTATAATATAAGTTCTAAAAGTATTTAATTCTTAATTTTATTAAATACTTCTTACTATTTATTATTCTATTAGAATTCTATTTCTTTTTTAGTAATATTATATAAAGATATAGTAATTTTTCTATAATTCTTAATAAATTATTAGTAATAGTTAGTAAATCTAAGAAAGATTTATACTTTCTTAATAGTTTTTAATATTTCCTATTCTTTAACTATAGTAATTTTATTTTACTCTATTTATATTTTATTTAGCTAAATAATATATTCTAAGAAATTAACTTCTTATATATAAAAATAGTTTTTCTCTAGTTCTATTAATAGTTTTATATTTTCTAGTTTTTCTAGGATTTTATATATATATTCCTTATATATTCTTAAAAAGATTAAAATATTATCTAGATAAATAATTATAAAGATATTAAAATACTTTTAAAGTATTTAATTAATTATTTATTAGAATATTATAAATATATTTATTAGTTTAAAAAGTATTATAAGATACTTATAGAAACTAAACTTTATTCTAAATACTATTTTTTATTTATTTTCTTTTTTAATTTATATTAGATTATAAGCTCTTTTAAAATCTAGTATAATAAACTATTATTTTCCCTATAATTAATTTCTAAGTTCTATAATTAGTAGTAAAGATATTTTATTCTTATATATAATCTTATTTAGCTATTAATAATTAATAACTAAATAGAGTTTATTATTTTTTTTTAGTATAAATATTATAGAATATCTTATAGATAAAATTAATAGTTATATATAGTCTTTTATTAATATATTATTAATATATTTATAAAGTATTTATAACTAGAGTTTTATAAAATTATAAAGTTTATAAAAAACTAATTCTTTTTCTTTAATAATAGAGATTTTATAATTCTACTAACTATATTTAGATAAATTAGTTTTAAGAGTTTTCTTAAATAGTTTATTATAAATTCTATATTCTTCTAGAATATTCTTTAGTTATTCTTCTTTTTCTAAATATTTTATTTATATATATTTATACTAGGTATTATTTTTCTTATTCTATTATACTTTTTATTAGTTATTTATTTAATTCTATTCTTAGATTTTAATATTAAATAGTTCTAGAGATAGTTTTTCTATTTCTTTTTATTATTAATTATACTTAACTTTATATTTTTATTATTATTTTTTTATTAGCTATTTCTAATTAATTAATACTAAGAATATATCTAAAAGCTATTTTTATTTCTATATCTAATCTAAGATCTATTTTTTTTTTTTTAGGGGTTTTTGCTATATATAAGGGGTAATATCCTAAGATCAGGCTATATATAATATAATCCATATAATTAGTTTTTAACCAAGTTCTAGTCTATACCTAACCTTTAACTCTATTTTTTTTTACTTTTTATTATATAGCTAGCTAAGGTATAGGCAATAGTAACTCTAAAAACTCTAAGAAGGGCTTATTAAGTATATAACTTAGCTATAGACCCTAAAGGGGGATACTTATTATCTACAATCAACTATAATACCTCTCCAAGCTTATTATTACTAACTACCTCTCCTTATAACTACTTATCGCTAACTACCTCTTATAACAGCGATAATAGATACCTCCGATATAATTATCCCCTGCAGCCAGGGCCCGGTTATTACGAGCAACTGGGTCCTCGCATATATAACAGTAGTCATCAGTAATAACTACCAGGATCTCTTTTTGGATATTAATTATTCAAGCTTATACTCTATTACAGGCTTACTCACAGTAATAAAGCTGCTCTCTTATATATAGGCCCAGCAGTTATACCTGCTAGGACTGTTACTCTATCTCGCAGCTAGTAAGGGTATAGAGATAGACCCAACCTTTAATAATATATTTACGGAGGACTATAATAATATTCCTCCAGTGCTTAATAATTATTACAACCTAAGGTATTATATATAGTATCAGTAGGTAATATACTAGCTTGAGTTAATCCGGGCTGAGGCAGCCCTTTAAGTTAAATAAATAAATATCTATTTTAGTTAGTATTATCAGGTAGAAGAGAATTAAATAGAATAGAATTATTAGAAAGTTTATCGGATAGAAAAGTTAAATTGAATAAAGTTGATTTAATAGTATCCGGTATTACAGCAGGTTAGTTAGTTATTACTATAGAATCTTTAAGAGAAGAGTAATAGCTAATTATAAAGTTACTATATACTAATTCTAAGACTAAATCTTATATTATATAGGGCTAAGATCTATATTATTTATTTTAATTCTTATTATAATAAGTTTTATATAGTTCCAGATTATAATACTATTAAAACTATAACTATTATATCTACTTATTATTATAAGTTATTATTATTTTTTATAATAGTATTTTTAAATATTAAAAAATAAATATATTTTTCTAATATTTAATAAAATTTTAATTTCTATTAATTCTGATTTAAATACTTAAAAGAGTATTATTACTCTATATAATTAGTATACTAATTAATTAGTAGGTTTATATTCTATAACTATAGTAGCTCTAATATAATATTATAATTTTCTAATAGTATTAAATTATATATAATATTAAATTTCTTTCTTTAGATTTTAATTATAAAATAATTAGTCTTTAAATTAATAATTTTATTATTATATTTAAATTTTAAGTTTTCTATATTAGTTACTATATAGATTTCTTTCTTTTTTTTCTATAGTAAGTAGAGTTAATTAATTACTATTAGTAAGATATAATTTTCCTATACTTTATAATTAATAAATACTATAAGCTAGTTCCTCTTAATCTTTATTTCTATAAGAATATAAATAGAGCTTCTAGCTTTTACTATTTCTAGAGTTCTCTAATCTATTATTAATATTATATTATACTATAACTCTATTATAAATAATTTAGATTATTTTTTATCTAATTAACTTATTCCTTAAGTATACTATACTTATTATTATATTTTAATATTTATTTTAGAAGTTCTTTTAGTATTTTAAATATATCTATATATTCTAAAATATATTATTAGAATTTTCTTAGCTATTTATTATATTTATTTTATTTCTTAAAAAGTATAGTTTTTTTATAAAAGTAGTTTATAATTTATTCTTATTTATCTATAGAGATAATTACTAGCTCCTTATTAGATTTCTTATTTTCTATTAATAATACTATTATAACTTATTCTCTATATTAATATTTTATTTCCTTCTAAGCTTAGTATTATTTAAATATTTATTTAGTAAGATTTTTATTATTATCTCTATTTTTTATTAAGTTAAGTACTAATTATTTAGTATATAAATAATTAGAGTATCTCTAGTTAAGATATTATTTAATATACTCTCTATAATTATAAATAGTTTAATTTTCTTAGGTTTTTTATTTATATTATAGTTTAATTTTTTTATTCTTATAGATCTTATACTATTATTCTTTATATATCTTAATTAGTATCTTATTAGTTTTATATTCCCTAGGGTATTTTTTAAGATCTTATTTAAAAATAAAATATTAATTAATATTAAGTAGTTTATTTATAAAATATAATATTTTCTTACTAATATATTTAAATAGTATATTTTTATATAGCTATAGGAAGATATTATTTTTAATCTTCTATTACTAATAGATAGTATAGAAAATATTATAATATATTAATTATAATTCTTTATAATATTTAGTTCTTAAGATATTTTTCTAGTTTCTAAGTAATTTATATAAGCTATTTAGATATTAAATAGTATTTATAGTTCTTTATCTATAGATTATAAATACTTCTACTATAATTAGATCTTATTTCTTAATTTTTTATTAATAGTAAATATAGATTTCCTTATATTCTCTTTATATTATATTCCTTATTTATATATATTATTTTTCTTCTTTTAGTATATACTTAATAAACTAATTATTATATCTAAATACTATCTTATATATTATAAATAGTTTATATTTAGGGTTTATTTACTCTTTCTTATACTTTTTTTTAAAGTCTTTAAATATTCTTTTAATTTATTTTTAGTTCTCTATTACTATTTTATTATTCTAATCCTTAGAGTTTTCTAATATTTTATAGAAAAATAATATATATATTTTAGAAAATTTAGAAATCTTAATATTATCTAGGGTTTCTTTCTAAGTAATCTTTCTAATTATTTTAAGAGTTTTAGTTTTAATTTTTTTAATTACTTTTAACTATTTCTTACTTTTCTTAGTAGGTTTCTAATTTTTCTATTTTTTTAACTTTAGATATTATAATAAGATATATCTAATTTTATTATAATTATAATATTTATATTTCTCTATAGCTTCTAGCTCTATAAAATCTATATATATTCTAGAGACTATAGTTTATTATTATTATAGCTTTCTAATATTAGTATAATAATTTATTTACTATTTATATATTTACTACTAGTATTACTAATTATTAATTCTTATAGCTATAGTTATATAATTATAAATACTTACTAACTTATTTTCCTTATAGAGTTCTTTTTAAACTTCTTTCTTAAGTTAATTAAAGTAGTAAGATATAATATACTTATAATTCTAACTAGTTCTAACTAAAAGCTAAAGATACTTAGTACTAAAGACTAATATTAATCTAGTCTAAATAAGTAGATTAATCTTATACTCTACTTTATACTTCTTATTTTATATTCTAAAGTTTTAGTAAAAAACTTCTATAAAGTAATTAAAGTTTATTATAATACTTATAATTTATTAACTTCTATATTTACTAAGATATTCTCTTATAATAGATTTAAACTAATTAAAAGTATTTTCCTTAAATTATAAGTAAATATATATAATTTATCTCTTATTAGTATTAAAGGTAATAGGGAAATAGTTAAAATATACTTATAGTTAAGTTATAAATCCCTGAAGTTTAGTTTATTTTCTATTAGTTTTATTATAAATAAAGATATATTCTAAGATCAGATAATATATAATCTAATATATATTTTTTAAGAATATAATTAGTAGTTTATATCTAAACTTTTAATACTATAAAATAAAATTAAATATTATACTTTTAGTCTAAATATAAGTATTAATATCTTAAAAACTCTAATAATAGGAGCTATTTATATAGCTAGATATATAAATAATCTAGCTATAGCTATAGCCCCTAAGAGAGAAAACTTATTATTTAATAGTAATAACTATCTTTTCTTTCTAATTTAAAGTACTAATTATTTAATTAATTAATTACTAAATACCTAGTAAGTACTTATAGTTATAATATCTAATATAAATATTCTAATCTCTTAGAGTTTAATTAATATTTTTAATAAAATCTTTAAAATAATAATAATTATTATCTAAAATAATCTAATATAATTATTTACTAACTATATTTATTATATATCCCTCTAGTTAGTTAAGAATCTATTTATAGTAATAAAATTATTTTTAATATTATAGATCTAGTAGTTATATCTACTTAGTCTATTACTTTATTATATAATCTATCTAATATTACTATAGGTACTTATAGAGAATAAAGATTAATTAGAAGAAAAGCTATATTTTAAGAATAACTATTTATTTATATAGGCTTATTATAATCTAATATATAATTTATAGTTTTAGTATATTATATACTATATTAAGTTAATTAGAGTAAAAATAGCTCTTAAAAATTAATTATTTAAATTTTATATTATTTTTAATTATATTTAGATTAGAGTATTAGTCTTATTAGATTAGGTTTAGTATTAGTATATTAGAGTTTATTTTAGTTTAATTTAAAATTATATTTATTTAGAAATAAGAAAAGTTAGTTATATAAAATTATTAATTAATTTATTTCTATAAATATAATATATATTTACTACTATAGAAGGTTTTTATTAGGAATAATATAGATTTAATATTAATCTAATATCTATTTATATATAGTTATTTATACTATATAATATTAAATATCTATAATATAAATTCTAAAAGTATTTAATTCTTAATTTTATTAAATACTTTTTATTATTTATCTTTTTATTAGAATTCTATTTCTTTTTTTATAATATTATATAGAAATATAATAATTTTTCTATAGTTCTTAATAAATTATTAGTAATAATTAGTAAAACTAAGAAAAGTTTATATTTCTTTAATATTTTTAAATATTTTCTAATTCTTAATTATAATAATCTTATTTTATTCTATTTATATTTTATTTAGTTAAATAGTATATTTTAGAAAATTAACTTTTTATATATAGAAATAGCTTTTCTCTAATTTTACTAAGAGTTTTATATTTTCTAGTTTTTTTAAAACCTTATATATATATTCCTTATATATTTCTAGATTATTTAAAAAGATTAAAATATTATTAAAATATATAATTATAAAGATATTAAAATACTTTTAAAATACTTAATTAATTATTTATTAGAATATTATAAATATATTTATTAATTTAAAAGATATTATAAAGTATTTATAGAAATTAAATTTTATTTTAAATACTATTTTCTATTTATCTTCTTTTTTAATTTATATTAAATTATAAATTTCTTTTAGATCTAATATAATAAACTATTATTTTCTCTATAATTAATCTTTAAGTTTAATAATTAGTAATAAGAGTATTCTATCTTTATATATAATTTTATTTAGTTATTAGTAATTAATAACTAAATAGAGTTTATTATTATTTTTTAATATAAATATTATAAGATATTCTATAGATAAAATTAATAATTATATATAGTTTTTTACTAATATATTATTAATATATTTATAGAGTATTTATAGCTAAGATTCTATAAGATTATAGAGTTTATAAAAAGCTAGTTCTTTTTTATTAATAATAGAGATTTTATAATCCTACTAGCTATATTCTAATAAATTAGTTTTAAGAGTTTTCTTAAATAGTTTATTATAAACTTAATATTTTTTTAAAATATTTTTTAATTATTCTTTTTCTTCTAAATATTTTATCTTAATATATTTATACTAGATATTTTTTTTCTTATTCTATTATATCTTTTATTAGTTATTTATTTAGCTCTATTTCTAAATTATAATATTAAATAGTTTTAAAAATTATTTTTCTATTTCTTTCTATTATTAATTATATTTAACTTTATATTCTTATTATTATTCTTTTATTAATTATTTCTAATTAATAAGTACTAAATCTATATTTAAAAGCTATTCTTATTTTTATATCTAATCTAAGATCTATATTATTTATCTTAGTTCTTATTATAATAAGTTTTTTATAGTTCTAGATTATAATATTATTAAAACTATTATTATATAGTATAAATAACTATATATAAATAAATATCAGATTAATATTAAATCTATATTATTTCTAATAAAAACCTTCTATAGTAGTAAATATATACTATACTTATAGAAATAAATTAACTAATAATCTTATATAACTAACTTTTTTTATTTCTAAATAAATATAATTTTAAATTAAATTAAAATAAACTTTAATATACTAATATTAAATCTAATCTAATAAAACTAATATCTTAATCTGAATATAATTAAAAATAATATAAAGTTTAAATAATTAACTTTTAAAAGCTATCTCTATTCTAATTAACTTAATATAGTATATAATATATTAAAACTATAAATTATATATTAGATTATAGTAAACCTATATAAATAAATAGTTATTCTTAAGATATAGTTTTTCTTCTAATTAATCTCTATTCTCTATAAGTACTTATAGTAGTACTAAGTAGACTATATAATAAAGTAATAGACTAAGTAGATATAGCTATTAGATCTATAATATTAAAAGTAGTTTTATTATTATAAATAAGCTTTTAACTAATTAAAAGAGTATATAATAAATATAGTTAGTAAATAGTTATATTAGATTATCTTAGATAATAGTTATTATTATTTTAAGGGTTTTATTAGAAATATTAATTAAATTCTAAAAAATTAGAATATTTATATTAAATATTATAACTATAAGCTTTAAATTAAAAAGAAAAAGTAGTTATTACTATTAGATAATAAGCTTTCCCTCTTAGGGACTATAACTATAGCTGGATTATTTATATATCTAGCTATATAAATAGCTTTTATTATTAGAGTTTTTAAGGTATTAATATCTATATCTAGACTAAAAGTATAATATTTAACTTTATCTTATAGTATTAAAGGTTTAGATATAGACTATTAATTATATTCTTAAAAAATATATATCAGATTATATATTATCTGATCTTAGGATATATTTTTATTTATAATAAAACTAATAGAAAATATAGATTTAATTTATATATATATATTATATTTAGATACTATAATCTATATTTCTTTTTATAAATCTAGATAATTATAATATTATTTAATTCTATTAAATATTTTTTTAATTTTTTAATATTCTAAAAGTAAATACTTATAGATTTCTTTAATAAATACTATTCTTACTTTCTATTATAGCTTCTTTAAATTAAAAATAGTATTTATCTAGATCTTAATATATATTATTTCTTTAAATATAATTCCTAAGGTTTTCTATACTAAGTATTCTTTATTATTTATAATAAATAACTATTTATTTATTTTAGATATAGTTTATTTATATTCTAATTTATAGCTAAAGGTATTAGTTTTTCTATTTTCTAATCCTTTTTAATATATTATTTTATAATTAAATTAGAATAGATATTTAGTATAGTAGATTTATCTCCTATTAAGTTACTAGATTATAGTAAAATATTAAATATTCTTATAATATAATAATTAAATAACTTATACTAAATAGGGATTTAGAATAGATTAAGATTAGAGTATTATTCTAAGTAATATAATTAGATTATTATAAACTATATAATATAAATTATTATTAATATATAGATATTATAGAGCTAGTAATAATAGATATATAAATAATTATATTAATAATTATCTAAAAGAGTATTCTATTTAATAAAATAAATATATATATATAATTAATATATAATTCCAGACTTAGTCTTAAAAATAATATATAGTAATTTTTATAATTAGCTATTACTCTTCTCTTAAAGATTCTATAGTAATAACTAATTAATCTATTATAATTCTAAATACTATTAAATTAACTTTATTTAATTTAACTTTTCTATCTAATAAACTTTCTAATAATTCTATTCTATTTAATTCT
>JAPDLB010000128.1:0-21510 GCA_027569935.1 Clonostachys sp. G952 | reverse complement strand
TTAAGTTAAATAAATATCTAATTTAGTTAGTATTATTAGGCAGAAGAGAATTAAATAGAATAGAATTATTAGAAAGTTTATTAGATAGAAAAGTTAAATTAAATAAAGTTAGTTAATTTAATAGTATCTGGAATTATAGCAGGTTAGTTAGTTATTACTATAGAATCTTTAAGAGAAAAGTAATAGCTAATTATAAAAATTGCTATATATTATTTTCAAGACTAAGTCTGGAATCACATATTAATAAGGATATATATAGAGCTTCTAGTTTCTATTATTTCTAGAGTTCTCTAATTTATTATTAATATTATATTATACTATAGCTCTATTATAGATAGTTTAGATTATTTTTTATTTAATTAATTTATTCCTTAAGTATATTATATTTATTATTATATTTAAATATTTATTTTAGGATTTCTTCTAATATTTTAAATATATTTATATATTCTAGAATATAGTATTAGAACTTTCTTAGCTATTTACTATATTTATTCTATTTCTTAGAAGATATAGTTTTTTTATAAAAGTAATCTATAGCTTATTCTTATTTATCTATAGAGATAATTACTAATTCCTTATTAGATTTCTTATCTTCTATTAATAATATTATTATAGCTTATTCTTAATACTAGTATTCTATTTCTTCCTAAGCTTAGTATTATTTAAGTATTTATTTAGTAGGATTCTTATTATTATCTCTATTTCTTATTAGATTAAGTACTAGTTACTTAATATATAGATAATTAAAATATTACTAATTATAATATTATTTAATATACTCTTTATAGTTATAAATAGCTTAATTTTCTTAGGTTTTTTATTTATAATATAGTTTAATTTTTTTATTTTTATAGATCTTATATTATTATTCTTTATATATTTTAACTAGTATTTTATTAGCTTTATATTCTCTAGGGTATTTTTTAAAATCCTATTTAAAAATAGAATACTAGTTAATATTAGATAATTTATTTATAAAATATAATATTTCCTTATTAGTATATCTAGATAGTATATTTTTATATAGCTATAAGAAGATATTATTTCTAACCTTCTATTACTAATAGATAATATAAAAAATATTATAATATATTAATTATAATTCTTTATAATACTTAGTTCTTAAGGTATTTTTCTAACTTCTGAGTAGTTTATATAGACTATTTAGATATTAGATAGTATTTATAATTCTTTATCTATAGATTATAAGTATTTCTACTATAGTTAGATTCTATTCTTTAATCTTTTATTAGTAATAAATATAAACTTTCTTATATTCTCCTTATATTATATTTTTTATCTATATATATTATTTTTCTTCCTTTAATATATATTTAATAAACTAATTATTATATCTAAATACTATTTTATATATTATAAGTAATCTATATTTAGAGTTTATTTATTCTTTTTTATATTTCTTTTTAAAATCTTTAAATATTTTCTTAATTTATTTTTAATTCTTTATTATTATTTTATTATTTTAATTCTTTAAATCTTCTAATATCTTATAGAAGAGTAATATATATATTTTAGAAAATTTAGAAATCTTAATATTATCTAGGGTTTCTTTCTAAGTAATTTTTCTAATTATTCTAAGAGTTTTAATTTTAGTTTTTCTAATTATTTTTAACTATTTCTTTTCTTTCTTAGTAGATTTCTAGTTCTTTTATTTTTTAGATTTTAAATATTAAGATAAAATATATCTAATTTTATTATAATTATAATATTTATATTTCTCTATAGCTTCTAGCTCTATAGAATCTATATATATTCTAGAGATTATAGTTTATTATTATAGTTTACTAATATTAGTATAATAGTTTATTTACTATTTATATATTTACTATTAGTATTATTAGTTATTAATTCTTATAGTTATAGTTATATAGTTATAAATACTTACTAATTTATTTTCTTTATAAAGTTCTTTCTAAACTTCTTTTTTAAATTAGTTAAAATAATAAGATATTATATATTTATAATTCTAACTAGTTCTAGCTAAAAGCTAAAGATATTTAATACTAAAGATTAATACTAATCTAGTTTAAATAAGTAAATTAATTTTATATTTTATTTTATACTTTTTATTTTATATTCTAAAGGTTTAATAAAAAACTTCTATAAAGTAATTAAAGTTTATTATAATACTTATAATTTATTAGCTTTTATATCTACTAAGGTATTCCCTTATAATAGATTTAAACTAATTAAGAGTATTTCTTTTAAGTTATAAGTAGATATATATAACTTATCTCTTATTAGTATTAAGAGTAATAAGAAAATAATTAAAATATATTTATAGTTAAATTATAAATTCCTAAAGCTTAGTTTATATTTTATTAAATATTTTAAATACTAATAGCTTAAGTAGTATCTCTAGTTTTTATCTATTAGCTATAGTCTAGGCCTAAGCTTATAGATTAGTATTCTAAGTAGTTTATTATTCTATTAGATTAATTATAATTATTATTTCCTATTATATAATTATAAAGTACTTTTAAAATTAGAAAATCTACTCTCTAAGGAGTTTAACTTTAGTATTATTATTATTATTACTATTACTATTACTATTATTTTTATCTATTATATTATTAATATATAGAATAAATAGATTATTAGTAATAGTAGGAGTATAATACTATTAAGTTTATAGAACTATAGTAGTTATAATATCTTCTTTATTATTATATAATAATTAAGATAAAATAATTAGCTAAATAAGAGTTATTAATATATAATAATTAGATAACTTATACTAAATAGAGATTTAGAGTAAGTTAGAGTTAAACTAATTAAATATTATTCTAAATAGTATAATTAGATTATTATAAACTATATAATATAAGTTATTATTAATATATAAGTATTATAGAACTAGTAATAATAAATATATAAATAATTATATTAATAATTATCTAAAAGAGTATTTTCTATCTAGAAAATAAATATATATATATACTAGTTATAGAGTATAAGAAGTATATTACTCCTAGTAATCTAGTTTTATTCTATAATAGAAGTATACTACTTCTATTATTTCTATCTTTTAGACTATAGGGTATATATAACTATATAACCTATTATAGAGGCCTTTATTTATAATATTATAATAGATAGAAAATCTAACTTTATTTAGAATTATTATTTTAAGAATTAAAAAGAGTAAAGTATTCTCTAAATACTAATATATTTAATCTAAATATTTAAAACTAAATATAAAATAATTATTAAATATTTAGAAATAGATAATAAGTTTTAAAAAAGCTCTTTTATCTATATTTTCCTATATAATAAGATAATTAAAATAGAGAAATATACTTTTTATATCTAATAATAGAATAGCTCTAATAAGTATTCTAAGGAGATAATAAAAGAGAAAATAAAGCTTTTAATAATTAATAATAATTTATCTAAATAGCTATAGTTTAAATTAGTAAGAATAATTATATATCTTTTAAATTAAACTCTAAAAGTAAAACTTAGATAGAAAATATTATATTAGAGCTTTTTTTTAATAATACTAACTATAAATATAAAAACTAAAACTTAATTAAGAGTTTTTTATTTAAAAATAATTATTTATAAAGTATTTATAATAAATAAAATAGTATAATTAAAAGCTTAAAGATTTAAGTTTTAATTAGATTTAAAGATCTAAATAAACTATCTAATTAAATATAATTCTTAAAATATTTTTTAAGTTTAGAATCTAGTTATTAATACTATATATATTACTAGGGATATTATTTTTAATAAAAAAGAAATATTATACTATAAACAGGGATTAAATAGAGTTATCTATAAAAAAGCTAGAAATAGCTAGTAGATAGAAGAAATTAAGCTTTAAGAATTATATTACTTTATATATAAGTAAAAATACTATAAATCTAGGTTTTAATTATAAGCTATCTAACTATAGCTACTCTATAGCTAACTCTAAATATTCTATCTATTATATTAAGCTGGTTATAGCTAGTTTAAAGTATAATAAATAATAATAATTCTCTATTTTTACTAGATTTTAAATATCTAAATTAATAACTTAAAAGAGAGTAATAAAGAGAAGAATCTAGTTAAATATTAGTTAGAGCTAGTTTAAGAAATAACTACCTTAGTATATTTAATATTAAATATATATATTAAATTACTAACTTTCTTAAAAATAATCTAAACTTTATATTATAAAGTAGATTATTATAAATAATAATTATAATTTAATTAGTTAAAACTTTTATTAAATAAATTAATTTTAAATATTTAATTTTTTAATTATTAAAAGATTAGAATATTAAAATTTTAATTTATTAAAATATAATTAATTAATATATAATTAGAACTATTTAAAACTTTATAAAATATATTATTTTAAAAGTTTAGAGATTAGAAATTATACTTTTAAATAAATTAATTTTATTATATTTTAAAGATTTAGAAATTAAATTAGTAGAAAATAAAATCTAAAGAGAATAAATATATATAGATATAATAAAAAACTCTAAAAATACTTTTATTATCTTTTTAGCTATAAAGAAGTAGAGAATACTAATTAAAATATAATTAGATTTAGAATATTTTATATAAATATAAAACTAACTTCTATTAATTAGATTTATTTCTAGATATTTCTAGATATATATACTAGAAAGAGAAAAATTAAATAACTTTAAATTATTATTAAGTAATAGCTAAATATAGAAATAAGAATCTCTTTTTCTAAATTCTATAATTAATTTTAATAAAAATTTAAACTTAATAGGAATAATATAGAGAAAAGATATAATTATTTAATACTTTATTCTAATAATATCTAAAGATCTACTAGTAGGAAAAAAAAAAACCTATTATTTCTAGATTTAAAATTTATTTTAAGAATAGCTAATCTAGAAATAATTATAAAAGAAGTTAGAGATAACTATATAATTCTAATATATAAAATAAAAAAAAACCTTTAGAAGAATATAAATATCTTTATAAATATAAAATTAATTATAATTATTCTATTTAAATAAATATTTATTTAATTAACTCTATTTAATATTAATTAAATTATATTAATAATATCTACTATAGAGAATAAACTAGCTTAATAAAGAAAATTAATAATTAAGCTTTTTAAAGATCTAATTTAGTTTAAAAGTAATAGAATTAATTAGAATTAAAATTAAATTAAATAACTCTAGAATAAAAAACTAGTTTAAATAAAAAATACTATATTAATAATATAAGAAAACCTAATCTAAATAAAATCTAATAAACTAGAATATAATTAAATAAAAATAGAGTAATTTTAATAGAATTAAAAATAGTTAAAATTAATAATAATTCCTTAGGAAATAGCTAAGATTCTATAGAATATATATATATTTAAATAGAAATTAATTAATATTAGTATTTTTTAATTAAATATAAATAAAAAGCTCTTTAGTAATAATAAAATATTTATTAATAGATCTTAAATTATATTTATTAATATTACTTTATAGTTAGATATAGTAAAAGATATTATAATATTAAATAGCTAAAAGAAAACTAAATATATTAAAATAAACTTATAATAATTATTTAGAGAAAAAGCTCTAATATAATAATAATAGGAGTTAGATATAATTAAAAAGCTATTAATTAGATTATTTTTTAAATAATAGAAAATAATACTAAAGAGATAATTTAATATATAGCTAGTTAAAGCTTTAAAGAAATTAGTATTAATAATATTCTTAGAAAAAAATCTATATAAAAATTATTTATTATAGAATTATATAATTAAAATATTCTATTAGTTAGCTATATATAGAGAAATAAATATACTTTAATAGCTATTAAAAATATATAATATACTTAATCTAAAGTTAAAAGTAATATATATAAAACTATTTATAATAAATATAAAAACTAATTAATTAAATAAAATAAAACTTAAAAAATAAGATATTTTAAATTTTTTAAAAACTATTAAATTTTAATAGTATTATAAAATAATAAATCTTATTAAACTAGATATAAATATAAATATAGTTTATTTTCTTTAAAAGAAATCTAAATCTAATAGTAAAACTAAGAATAATTACTTTTCTAATTAAAAATAAAGAAATTACTAAAGTAATAGAGAATACTAGCTATATAATAGAAAATATTAAAGTTATAATTAGATTTCTTAGTATAAAAACTAGAGCTTTTTTCTATAAAGTAGTAAAAATTAGTAAGAAAAAAAAAACTATAAGATTTTTTTTAAAGAAAAATTAAAATTCTAATAAAAGTAATTTATATATTAATAATATAAATTATAAGAAAATAATTAATTTAAAAGTAAAGCTTAATTTAAAATTAATAATTTTAATTTTAATAATAAAAAAAGAGAGTTAAAAGATAAAAACTATATTTTTATTAAAAAGTTCTTTAAAAAAAAAAAGAAAAAAGCTTTAAAAGAAAAAATATTAAATTTTATAAACTATTAGAAAATAATAATCTATATTTAGAAATAAACTAAATCTTTTATATTATCTAAGAAATAAACTTATATATAAATTATATTATAATTAAAATAGATAATTAAAATTAGTTTATATTTAGATATATTTAAAAAGTTAGAGAAGAAAGTATATATATATTTTAAGATTTTTTTAAAGTTTAATAATAAAAATAACTTTTATAAAATATATATTAATATTAATATCTTAATTATTCTAATAAATAAAAAATAGTTTAAGAAATATAATAAGAATATATACTATTATAATTAATTTTTAAAATAAATAATTAAAATTAATTTAAATTTCTCTATTTTAAAAATAGTAATATTTAACTTTTATATACTTAATATTATAATAAAAGTAGAAATATATATTTACTTTATAATTACTATTAATATTATAAAAAAACTAGATCTAAAACTATTATTAGAAATATATTTCTTATATAACTATAGAGTAAAAATTAACTTTATTAATTTAAATATAATCTTTAGATTAGTATATAATATAAAAACCTAAAGAAATATATTCTAACTAAGATTAAAAAAGATAATTTATAATATTTAAATATAATAAAATTCTAAATTATAATTAGATAAAAAGATATTAATTATAATAAAATAAAGCTTATTTCTATTAAAAGAAAAAAAGAAAATATATTATTTTATACTAAATTATAAGTTTATATTTAATATAATAATAGATATAAATAGCTTATAACTAGTAGTATTTAATAATAATACTAAGAAATCTCTAATCTTTATAAAAAATTAAACTATAGATAAAATTAAGAAATATAAAAATAATAAATAAGTAATATTTCTAACTCTAGAAAAAATTAATTAAATTATTTTATTTAATATAAGCTTTAAAAGTATAAATAAATATTTTAATTTTATAGAAAAAAATATAAAATAAACTAAAGAAAGAAAGAAACTAAAAATTCCTAATATTAAATTTTTTTTTTTTAGGGGTTTTTACTATATATAAGGGGTAATATCCTAAGATCAGGCTATATATAATATAATTTATATAATTAGTTTTTAACTAAGTTCTAGTCTATATCTAATCTTTAATTCTATTTTTTTTTACTTTTTATTATATAGCTAGTTAAAGTATAGATAATAATAACTTTAAAAACTCTAAGAAAAACTTATTAAATATATAATTTAGCTATAAGCTTTAAAGAGGAATATTTATTATTTATAATTAATTATAATATTTCTTTAAGCTTATTATTACTAACTATCTCTTTTTATAATTTATTACTAACTATCTCTTATAATAATAATAATAGATATCTCTAATATAATTATTCTCTATAGCTAGAGTCTGATTATTATAAATAATTAGATCCTTATATATATAATAGTAGTTATTAGTAATAACTATTAGAATCTCTTTTTAGATATTAATTATTTAAGCTTATACTCTATTATAAGCTTATTTATAATAATAAAGCTATTCTCTTATATATAGATCTAGTAGTTATACCTACTAGAACTATTACTCTATCTTATAGCTAGTAAGAGTATAGAGATAGATCTGATCTTTAATAATATATTTATAGAGAATTATAATAATATTCCTTTAGTACTTAATAATTATTATAATCTAAAGTACTATATATAGTACTAGTAGATAATATATTAATTTAAGTTAATCTAGATTAAAATAATTCTTTAAGTTAAATAAATATTTAATTTAGTTAGTATTATTAGATAGAAGAGAATTAAATAGAATAGAATTATTAGAAAGTTTATTAGATAGAAAAATTAAATTAAATAAAGTTAGTTAATTTAATAGTATTTAGAATTATAATAGGTTAGTTAGTTATTACTATAGAATCTTTAAGAGAAAAGTAATAGTTAATTATAAAAATTACTATATACTATTTTTAAAACTAAGTCTAGAATTATATATTATTCTAATATTAATAATAATCTACTAAATTATTTATTAGGGGTTTTTACTATATATAAGGGATAATATTCTAAGATTAAGCTATATATAATATAATCTATATAATTAGTTTTTAACTAAGTTTTAATCTATATCTAATCTTTAATTTTATTTTTTTTTTACTTTTTATTATATAGCTAGCTAAGATATAAGTAATAGTAACTCTAAAAACTCTAAGAAAAGCTTATTAAGTATATAACTTAGCTATAAACTCTAAAGAGGGATATTTATTATCTATAATTAACTATAATACTTTTCTAAGCTTATTATTACTAACTATCTCTTCTTATAACTTATTATTAACTACTTCTTATAATAGTAATAATAAATACCTCTAATATAATTATCCCCTATAGCTAGAGCCTGATTATTATAAATAACTAGATCTTTATATATATAATAGTAGTTATTAATAATAACTACTAGGATCTCTTTTTAGATATTAATTATTTAAGTTTATACTCTATTATAAGCTTATTTATAGTAATAAAGCTATTCTCTTATATATAGGCCTAGTAGTTATATCTATTAGAACTATTACTTTATCTAGTAGCTAATTAATATAAAGATATATAAATAAACCTAATACTTAATATACTTATAGAGAATTATAATAATATTCTTCTAGTACTTAATAATTATTATAATCTAATATACTATATATAATACTAGTAGGTAATATATTAGCTTAAGTTAATCCAGGCTAAAATAGCTTTTTAAGTTAAATAAATATCTAATTTAGTTAGTATTATTAGATAGAAGAGAATTAAATAGAATAGAATTATTAGAAAGTTTATTAGATAGAAAAATTAAATTAAATAAAGTTAATTTAATAGTATTTAGTATTATAGTAAGTTAATTAGTTATTACTATAGAATCTTTAAGAGAAGAGTAATAGCTAATTATAAAGTTACTATATACTAATTCTAAGACTAAATCTTATATTATATAAAGCTACTAAATTATAAAATATTAAGAATATTAAATATTTTAATAAGAAAAAATAAGTATTATATATATATAGCTAATCTTAATAAAATACTAACTAAATTCTTTATTAAGCTATTAAATAAATATAATATTTATTATAATAAAGATATAATTCTAATATTTAAAAAAATAAAAATAAGAGTAAATCTAGTTAATAGATAGTAAAACTAGAGAAAAATAGTTTATTCTTATTTATTAGATTATAATAACTATTAGTTTCTAGATAAAATATATAATAAACTAATAGTAGAAAAGAAAATAAGCTCTATAGATTAATTAGTTTAAATTATATATCTAGTATTTATAGTATAGTATATAGTTAAAGATAAAAAGAAAAGCTATATAATAATTAATTTATAACTACTTAATAGTAAAGTTATACTAAATATATATCTATTATTAAATTAAACTAATATACTTTTAAATATAAAAGGAAAAAGATATTTTAATATATTTAATATAGCTAAATTCTTCTTCTAATTATTTATTTTCTTAGAGTATTATAACTAGATAATAATTATCTTTAAAAGAGATTTTAAAATATTAAATATAATTTTAATAAGCTTTTAGAACTTATTAAACTTTAGTTAAAGATTTATAGATAGAATTCTATAGAAGTATAAATATTTTATATAAGTTTATATTAATAATATTATTATATTCTTAGATTTAATTAAAAAGTATTTTTAGTATATAGAAAAAGTATTTTAAATTCTAAAAGAAAACTATATTTATATCTCTACTAAGAAATTATTTATTATATATTTAAATATTAAGTTCTTAGAATATATTATAAATAGTAATAGTATAAATAAAACTAATAAAAAATTAATTATATTTATTAAATTAGAATTTCTAAATAATTTTTTAATTTTAGAAATATATCTAGATATAGTTAATTAGTTTTATAATAGAATTCTATAATATAATATAATAATAAAATCTTTTTAAATAAGAGAAATTACTCTATAAAAGTTAGTAAAAAATAATAAGATTATTTTAAATAGTATAAATAAAATAATAAAAAAAGTAAAAGTAAAAAAACTAATATTTAAACCTATTAAAAAAGAACTAAATTTTTTTAATTACTTTTAATAAGCTTTATTAAAATAATTTTTTCTATAGTATTTAAATCTAGATAAATATTTATTTATTAAAGTAGATATATATAAAAATAGATTTAGTATATATATATTCTAATTAAATTATAAATAGAATAAATCTAATATTCTAAATAAGAATATATCTTTCTTTAGATTATAATTAATTCTATTTATATCTTAGATAGTATTAGCTATTAAAAGAATATATAGATTAATAGAAATAGAAATTATAACTATAATCTAGGCTTTATAAAAGTTAAAATATATAGTATATATTATACTTTAAACTAGCTATAACTAGCTTAGTATAATAGATAGAATATTTAGAGTTAGCTATAGAGTAGCTATAGTTAGATAGTTTATAATTAAAACCTAGGTTTATAGTACTTTTACTTATATATAAGGTAATATAATTCTTAAGATTTAATTCCTTTTATTTACTAGCTATTTCTAGCTCTTTATAAATAACTCTATTTAATCTCTATTTATAATATAATAAGTATTCTAAATAAAGAAAAAAATACTATTATTCTAATAATCTAATTATATTTAATCTACTCTAATTAATAAAAGAAATTTAAATAAAAGTAAATTAATTACTAGTTAGCTAGTATATATTATTCTATAAAGAAAGTTTAATTACTCTAAATTATTCTTATCTATTATATATCTAAACTTATTATTTTTTTATTATTTCTATTCTTAATCTATTCTATATTTTTCTTTATTATAATAGATTCTACCTATTTTTTATTTCTTTTATACCTCTAAGTTATATTACTTATTCTATTAATTAGTAGATTCTTCTAAGATTACCTCTACTCTATATTTAGCTAATATCTTTAGATTTATAGCTAGTTTTATTATAATTAGTTTAATAGAAGTTTTTTTTAATAATATTTTAATAGCTTACTTAGTTCTACTATATAAAATTAGTTTCTTAAATAAAATTAAATAAATCTTATTTAATTTTAATTCTATCTTTTTATTTTCTTTAAATAAAATAGATAATTTAGATTATATTATAGCTACTTTTTATTTAGTAATAGTTTCTTTTAATATATTAAGTCTAAACTATAGAATAATAATACTTATTTCTATAGTAGTATTTTTTAGATTTAATTTAGTATTAATTTCCTTTAATATAATAATATACTCTTTAAACTTTATTATTATTTTATTATTATATTAATTAATTATTTTATAATTAAACTTTTTAACTTTATATCTAAGATCTTTTTTAAATTATTTAAAATATATTTTCTATATAAAGATAGTTCTTACTTTTACTTTAGATATATTTCTAATAATTATTAAATTAACTTAATCTAGAAAGATAAGTTTAATTACTATCTAATTATTAAAAAAGTAAGAATTAATATATTAAAGAGTAAAAATATTAATTTTTACTAGAAGTTAGTTATTATAATCTTTAGTATTATATTTATTATAAATATATTTAGCTCTATTTCTAATATATATCTTAATAACTATATTTATCTATTTTTTAATATAGTAAATAAAAATACTTTTATTTATATATTTCTTATACTCTATAATTACTTTTAACTTTTTTATATTTATAATTTTATTCTATACTTTTTTAAGTTTATCCTCTACTTTATAATATTTCTCTATAAAGAGATAATTAAACTATTTAGAGTTTTTAATATTTTAAAGCCCTATTATAATATAATTAAATATTATTATATTAAGTAATTCTTTACTACTTTTTTTCTAACTATAATTAAAATATACTTTCTAATAGAGTATTTTATTATTAATTTAATAAGTTATAATTTAATCTATTTAATAGCTATAGTTTTAAATAGTAAAAGAATATTTCTTATTTTTATTTTTTATTTAATTAGATTCTATTATAAATTCTTTACTCTTATTTAAAAAAAAATAGATTAATTCTTTATTAAATATAATTTTAATTATATTTATTTTTATTATAATAGGATTTATTTAAATAGTTTTATTAGAGACTTTTTTTAGTATTTTATAGCTAGTTTTTATTTATATTATAATTAGAATATTTTTATTATTACTATTTTCCTCTATAGAAATATAGGTTTTATTTATATTAATAAAGAGATCTTTTTAAATTTATTTAAAAGTTAATATTTTTATCTTTTTAGGCTTTAATAGTATTACTACTAGAGTTATAATCTCTTTATTAATATTTTTAGCTAGAACTATAGATAATTTCTCCTTATTCTTATAAAATAAAAATCTAGTTTTTTTTAGAGATATAGTAGTTATATTTCTCTTATATATAATAAGTTTAGAGATTAGAGTTTATAAAAGTTATTATATTAACTTCTATATCTAGTTTATAATTTTAACTAATTATAGATAGTAATTCTATTAGATTTTAATTATTTCTAATTACTAAATATTATAATTAATCTTTAGAGCTAAAGAGTTATAATTATATTTAGCTAAATTCTAATAAACTATCTTAATAAGCTATTTATACTTAATCTTAATCTCTTTATTAACTAAATACTTCTTAAGTTTAGTTATTACTTATTTATAGATATAGTTTAACTAGAGTTTTTTAATATTAATAAACTTAATAATTTATTATAAATAAAGACTTCTATAATAGATTATATAGTTATATATACTCTATAGTTTAAAAGATAGAAGTAATAGAAGTAATATATTCCTATTATAGAATAAAGCTGGATTACTAGGAGTAATATACTCTTTATACTCTATAACTAGTATATATATATATTTACTTTCTAAATAGAAAATACTCTTTTAAATAATTATTAATATAATTATTTATATATTTATTATTACTAACTTTATAATACTTATATATTAATAGTAATTTATATTATATAGTTTATAATAATTTAATTATATTATTTAGAATAATATCTAATTAGTTTAATTCTAATTTACTTTAAATCTCTATTTAGTATAAGTTATTTAATTATTATATATTAATAACTTTTATTTAGCTAATTACTTTATTTTAATTACTATATAATAATAAAGAAGATATTATAACTATTATAGTTCTATAAGCTTAATAGTATTATACTCTTACTATTACTAATAATTTATTTACTCTATATATTAATAATATAATAGATAAGGATAATAATAATAATAATAATAGTAATAATAATAATATTAAAATTAAACTTCTTAGAAAGTAAATTCTCTAACTTTAGAAATATCTTATAACTATATAATAGGAGATAGTAATTATAATTAATCTAATAGGATAGTAGACTATTTAGAATACTAATTTATAGATTTAGATTTAGATTATAACTAATAGGTAAAAGTTAGAAATACTACTTAAGCTATTAATATTTAAGATATTTAATAGAATATAAATTAAACTTTAGGAATTTATAATTTAACTATAAGTATATTTTAACTATTTCCCTATTACTCTTAATATTAATAAGAGATAAGTTATATATATTTATTTATAATTTAAAAGAAGTATTCTTAATTAGTTTAAATTTATTATAAGGGAATATCTTAGTAAATATAGAAGTTAATAAACTATAAGTATTATAATAAACTTTAATTATTTTATAAAAATTCTTTATTAAACTTTTAGAATATAAAATAAGAAGTATAAAATAGAGTATAAAATTAATTTATTTACTTAAACTAAATTAGTATTAGTTTTTAGTACTAAATACTTTTAGTTTTTAATTAGAACTAGTTAGAATTATAAATATATAATATCTTATTATTTTAATTAATTTAAAAAAGAAATTTAAAAAGAACTCTATAAGAAAAATAAACTAGTAAGTATTTATAACTATATAACTATAGTTATAAAAATTAATAACTAATAATACTAATAGTAAATATATAAATAGTAAATAAATTATTATATTAATATTAATAAACTATAATAATAAACTATAGTCTCTGGAATATATATAGATCCTATAGAGCTAGAAGCTATAGAGAAATATAAATACTATAACTATAATAAAATTAGATATATCTTATCTTAATATTTAAAATTTAAAAAGTAGAAAAATTAGAAATTTACTAAAAAGAAAAAGAAATAATTAAAAGTAATTAAAAAAACTAAAATTAAAACTCTTAGAATAGTTAGAAGAATTACTTAAGAAGAAACTCTAGATAATATTAAGATTTCTAAATTTTCTAAAATATATATACTATCTTTCTATAAAATATTAGAAGATTTAAAGAATTAGAATAATAAAATAATAATAAAAAACTAAAAATAAATTAAGAGAATATTTAAAAACTTTAAAAGAAAGTATAAAAAAAAATAAATAGACTTTAAATATAAACTACTTATAATATATAAAATAATATTTAGATATAATAATTAGTTTATTAAATATATATTAAAAGAAGAAAAATAGTATATATAGATAAAAAATATAATATAAGATAAATATAAAAAAGTCTATACTTACTACTAATAGAAAATTAAGAAATAAGATCTAGTTATAATTAAAATACTTATAATCTATAGATAAAGAACTATAAATACTATTTAATATCTAAATAATTTATATAAATTATTTAGAAGTTAGAAAAATACTTTAAAAACTAAATATTATAAAAAATTATAGTTAATATATTATAATATTTTCTATACTATCTATTAATAATAGAAGATTAGAAATAATATCTTCTTATAGCTATATAAAAATATACTATCTAGATATATTAATAAGAAAATATTATACTTTATAAATAAGCTATTTAATATTAATTAGTACTTTATCTTTAAATAGAATCTAAAGAAGTATTCTAAGGATTATAAAACTAATATTATACTAATTAATATATATAATAAATAGTAATATAAGATCTATAAGAATAAAAAAATTAAACTATAGTATAAGTAAAAAACCTAAAAAAACTAAACTATTTATAATTATAGAGAGTATATTAAATAATATTATAATTAGTAATACTCTAATTATCTATATACTAAATAACTAGTATTTAACTTAATAAGAAATAGAGATAATAATAAGAACTTTACTAAATAAATATTTAAATAATACTAAGCTTAGGAAGAAATAGAATATTAGTATTAAAAATAAGCTATAATAGTATTATTAATAGAAGATAAGAAATCTAATAAGAAACTAGTAATTATTTCTATAGATAAATAAGAATAAGCTATAAGCTATTTTTATAAAAAAACTATATCTTCTAAGGAATAGAATAAGTATAATAAATAGCTAAAAAGATTTTAATACTATATTTTAGAATATATAGATATATTTAAAATACTAAAAGAACTTCTAAAATAAGTATTAAAATATAATAATAAGTATAATATATTTAAAAAATAAATTAATTAGATAAAAAATAATTTAAACTATTTATAATAGAGTTATAGTATAGTATAATATTAATAATAGATTAGAGAACTTTAGGAATAATAAAAACTAGAAGCTCTATATATATTCTTATAGAAATAAAAATTAAAGGGAATTAACTTATAGTATTTATTAACTATAGAGTATAGGAAAATTATATCTTATTAGTAGTAATTAATTAATTTTACTTATTATAAAAAAAGAAAAAGGAAATCTATATAGTAGTTAATATAGAAAGTTTAAAATTTAAATATAATAATAGAATTATTAATTTAAAAACTAATTATTTTATAATTAAAATCTAAGGAAAAAAATTTAATATTATATATAATTTAGTACTACTAGGAAGTTATAATATTATATTAAAACTATTATAGCTATAGAATATAAACTTACTAATTAATTAGTATACTAGCTATATAGAATAATAGTATTCTTTTAAATATTTAAATTAGAATTAATAGAAATTAAAATTTTATTAAATATTAGAAAAATATATTTATTTCTTAATATCTAAAGGTATTATTATAAAAAATAATAATAACTTATAATAATAAGTAGATATAGTAATTATAGTTTTAATAGTATTATAATCTAGAACTATAAGAAATCTATTATAATAAGAACTAAGATAAATAATATAAATCTTAGATTAGATATAGAAATAAAAATAGCTTCTAAATATAGACTTAATACTTATTAATTAGAAATAACTAATAAAGAAATAATAATAAGAATATAAAGTTAAATATAGCTAATAGTAGAAGAAAACTAAGAAATTATCCTTAGAGCTATTTAATATTAGAATTTAGAAATAGAGCTAAATAAATAATTAATAAAAGATATAATAGAATAATAAAAAAGATATCTAGTATAAGTATATATAGATAAAATAATTAAAAGAAGAAGAATAATTAAAAAATATTCTAAAGAAATATAGAGTTTATAATAAATTATTTAAGAAAACTTTTAAAACTAGCTTATTAAAATATAATTAGTAGAATTATAAGATCTTTATTATTAATAAAGAAAAACTAGTTTTTTATAAACTTTATAATTTTATAGAATTTTAATTATAAATATTCTATAAATATATTAATAATATATTAATAAAAGAATATATATAATTATTAACTTTATTTATAGAATATTTTATAATATTTATACTAAAGAAGAATAATAAACTCTATTTAGTTATTAATTATTAATAGCTAAATAAGATTATATATAAAAATAGAATACTCTTATTATTAATTATAGAACTTAAAAACTAACTATAGGGAAAATAGTAGTTTATTATACTAGATCTAAAAGAAGCTTATAATCTAATATAAATTAAAGAAAAGAATAAATAGAAAATAGTATTTAGAATAAAGTTTAATTTCTATAAGTATTTTATAATACTCTTTAAACTAATAAATATATTTATAATATTCTAATAAATAATTAATTAAATATTTTAAAAGTATTTTAATATTTTTATAATTATTTATTTTAATAATATTTTAATTTTCTTAAATAATCTAGAAATATATAAAGAATATATATATAAGATCTTAAAGAAACTAGAAGATATAAAACTCTTAATAGAACTAAAGAAAAGTTATTTCTATATATAAAAAATTAACTTCCTAGAATATACTATTTAGCCTAATAAAATATAAATAGAATAAAATAAGATTATTATAGTTAGAAATTAGAAAATACTAAAAACTATTAAGAAAGTATAAGCTTTTCTTAGATTTACTAACTATTATTAATAATTTATTAAAAACTATAGAAAAATTACTATATTCCTATATAATATTATTAAAAAAAGAATAGAATTCTAATAGAATAAGAAATAATAAAAAGTATTCTATAAAATTAAAAACTAGATATTTTTAAAATCTATATTATAGATATTTAATTTTATAAAAAAAGTAAAATTTAAAACTAATACTTTAGATTTTATAATTAGTATATAAATTAGTTAAAAGAATAATAAAAAAGTACTATACTTTATAGTATTCTTTTTAAAAAAACTATATAGTATAGAACTTAATTATTCTATTTATAATAAAGAATTTATAACTATTATATATATATTTAAAGAATTTAAATACTATTACTTAGGAATAATATATAAAATTAAGATATATATAAATTATAAAAATATCTAATATTTTATTATAATTTAGTAATTTAATAGAAGATAAATCTATTATATTAAATATTTATTCTAATTTAATTATAAAATAATATATTAAAAAAAAATAAAAAATAAAAAAACTAATATTCTTAGCTATAAATCAGAATATAAATAAATTATACTTAAGATAAATAAATAGTTATTTACTATAAATAATAAAGAATACTTAGTATAGAAAGCTTTAGGAGTTATACTTAAGGAAATAGTATATACTAAGATCTAAATAGATATTATTTCTAGCTTAGAAAAATTATAATAAAAAGTAAAAATAATACTTATTAAGAAAATCTATAAATATTTACTTTTAGAATACTAAGAAGTTAAAAAAATATTTAATAGAATTAAATAATATTATAATTATCTAGATTTATAGAAGAAAGTATAAACTATAGTTTTAGAATATAATATATATATATAAATTAAATCTATATAATATAAACTATATAAAGAATTTAAATTAGTTTTAGTATTAGAATAATTATAATAATTAGTATTCTTTAATTATACTATTAAACTATTAAAATCTAAAGAACTTATAACTAGAGTAAAATATAATAATATTCTAATAGTTATTAATAGATTTATAAAATATAAATACTTTATTCTATATAAGGAAATAAGCTCTATAGAAGATTTTATATATTAGTTTTTATAATATATAGTTAGTTATTATAGATTATTTAATAAAATAATATTAAATAAAGAAATAATATTTATCTCTAAGTTTTAATAATTACTAATAGTATAAATAGATATAAAATATAAGCTTTTAATAGCTTACTATTTATAAAGTAATAATTAAATAGAATATTTAAATTAAACTTTAGAATAATATCTATAAGTATATATTAACTATAAATAGAATAATTAGATATAATTATTACTAATAGTATAAATTATATATAATAGTTTAGTATAAGAATTAATTTAACTATTATTAATATATATAAATTATAGCTATAAATTAGAATTTTAAAATTAATTAGAATTTAATAGACTAGATATACTAGCTATTATATTTATAAAAGAAATATTATATTTATTATATATTAAAATAAAAATAGAATTAGAATTTCTTTAGAAAAAAATAAAAAAATATTATAATAAAATAAAATTAAAGAAATTAATCTTAAAGAAAAAAGATAAGATCTATTTATTTTATAAAAATATTACTATAGTAAGACTAAATAATAAATTAAATTATAAAAAACTTAGATTATTTAAAATTATAAAGAAAAAATCAGATATTAATTATAAACTTTTATTACTAGATATAATATATATCTATTTAGTTTTTTATATTTTATTACTTAAATAAATATTAGAAAATACTTTAAATTAAGATTATTTAATTAAAATCTATAAAGAAGAATATAAACTAGAGGAGATTCTAAAGAAAAAAGTTAGAAATAAATAAATATTTTATCTAGTTAAATAGAAAAAGTATACTAATTAGAATAATATATAGAAACCTATTAAATATCTAAAGAAATACTAATATTTAATTTATTAGTTCTATTAGAAGGAAAAAGAGAAATTAAATTAAAAAAATCCTTCTTAAGATCTAATAGATTTAAATCTATTTTAAAAATAATTCCTAAAAACTAAATTTTCTCTAGAGTATATTATTTAAAAGCTTTAAGAAAGTTAAAAACCTAATTAGAAGATAATTACTTCTTCTTATTAAGCTTTTAAAGATTATATTAAATTTTCTATTATATTTTACTTTTAATATATCTATATACCTTATAAATATACTAAATATATCTTAAGATAGTAGAAAGATTATTCTAAAGTTAAGTTATTTATTAATATAAAAGAAGAATTTTTTTATTTATATTAGATTCTTTTTTAATTAGTTTTTTTTATTATATTATTAATTTTTCTACTAGATAAAAAAAAGTTAGAAAAAGAGAATAAGAAAAATAGAAGAAGTATTTATAATTAAATATAACTAGTACTTTATTATAATAATAATTATTTTAAATATATTTATTATAATAAGATAATCTTCTACTAAGGAGAATAAAATACTTTTTCTTTATTTTAAAATATAAAGTATATAGTATATTAGTTAGTAAACTGAATATTTAAATAGTAGTAATAAAAAGAACTTATTTATAAGTTTTAAAATATATTAATTTCTAAATATAGTTAGATATAATAAATATTATAATATAGCTATTATATATAGAAAGAAGAAAAAACTTATTAAAATTATATAGAATCTTAAAAATAAAACTAATAGAAAGAGAATATTATATTATAAATAAAAGCCTTTATAATAGATTATATAGTTATATATATTCTATAGTTTAAAAGATAGAAATAATAGAAGTAATATACTTCTATTATAGAATAAAGCTAGATTACTAGAAGTAATATACTTCTTATATTCTATAATTAGTATATATATATATTTACTTTCTAAATAGAAAATACTCTTTTAGATAGTTATTAATATAATTATCTATATATCTATTATTACTAGCTTTATAATACTTATATATTAATAGTAACTTATATTATATAGCTTATAATAATCTAATTATATTATTTAGAATAATATCTAATTAGTTTAATTCTAACTTACTCTAGACCCCTATTTAGTATAAATTATTTAACTATTATATAATTAAAAAGCTAAGTTTATAGATTATATATACTATATAGAAAAGTTTTATCTACTTTTTAAATATTAAATAGATTAATAATAAAAATTTATAATTAGTAAATCTAGTTTAATTATAATAGAGTTAGATTATTAATAATTAGATAGAAAAAATAAAAATTATAAGTTTATTTTTTTTATATAATAGAGTTATTAAACTTAACTAGATTATAGTATATTTAATATATTAGCTTTATTATTATTTATTAGTTATTAATAACTACTATTTTATAAACAGGCTCTTTATATTATTTAGCTATATATTTTATCTATAAATAGACTGGATTCTATACTAGTATATAAACTTAGCTTTTTTACTAAAAAAAGCCTTTAGTTTACTAGTTTTATATTCTTATAGTAGATTCTAAATATCTTTAGCTAAATTTTTTTTCTTAATCTAAGAGTTATTTTTATTTCTCTATTTTTTTTAATAAACTAAGTATTCTATCTATATATAGTAGTCTTTTATTCTTCTATAGCTAAGTATTCTTTTAATCTTATATATTTTATCTATTTCTTTATCTAATTTAATTAGACTAGTATAATAGTTAGATAACTTATACTAAATAAGGGTCTAGAGTAAATCAGGGTTAAACTAATCAGAGTATTATTCTAAGTAATATAATTAGGTTATTATAAGCTATATAATATAAGTTACTATTAATATATAAGTATTATAAAGCTAGTAATAATAGATATATAGATAATTATATTAATAACTATCTAAAAGAGTATTCTATCTAATAAAATAAAT